>JAQFVV010002327.1:0-28806 GCA_028023455.1 Epiperipatus broadwayi | reverse complement strand
ACCCTTTGGTTATTACTTGCATCTTGTCCAATCACTATCTTCTTACTGATAACACTGCCACCCCTTACAAGTTTCAAAACTATATTCTTTATAAATTAAACTCCCTAACAACTTCACTTCCTGGTTTTCTAAGTGCAAACCATTTTTACTATATCACTTTCTCTTTCTAACAAAAATATTCCATACATCAACAAACATTAAATAATTTTTTCTCTCACAATTTTTTTTAATCTTTTATTTTATAGAACATGCTCCTTTTTAACATATACCTGTTGTCAAATATTGGTAATAATCCAACTATTCCTACTCTTCCTTTAATTTTAATCAAATCCTTAATCAATTTTATGTACTCATTCATTACTCTCTCTCTCTCTCTGATGGCTCTGACAAATTATTTGTCCCTACCATAACATACATATTTCTACTCCCTTGCTTTTTTACCTTATCTGTAAATCCCTAATTTTAGCTCCAGGCTAACATACTCTTACCTACCTATTTCTATTTTCCCTTGCAATTATATTCCCATATTTTCTAATTAGCAAATCTCCTATCAATACTGTCTCATAGTCTACTTTCCCTACTTCATCCATAACATTCTCTACCATCTTCTGGACTTCCTTCTCTACTTCTTCCTTATCATTCCTACTCAATAATTCCTTTATCTGCTCATACTTCATCTCCAACAATTTTAATTTTGCTTCTATATCCTTTGCCTCTTCCTCTAATTTACTTATTCCTCAGCTAGCCATCTATGTTGCAGTACTACTCTTTCTATCCACATCTCTTGTCACTCCACTAAAATCATATTCTGTACTATCTTCTTCCATTATATTTTATCCATTTCTTTTGATGTTTTAAATGTGATGTACTGTGGCTTCTTAAATGGAGTCAGGAGTCTCTAGCAATTATTCTAGAGAAACCTGTTAGCCACTTTATTTTCCATTACCCACTCGGAGTTCTCCCATAATTCTGCTCCAAGCCCATTTCCACAACATAATCTTTGTCAACTCTATGGCCTTTATCTTTAAATCCCCCTTAGCTTTCACAAACCCAGTATAAAAACCAATAATCCCATTAATTACATTATTTCAGCACGCCCTCTATAGGACAAATATAAATTCTGAAATAAAAGCAGCTTAGATAAAAAGATCAACTTCCGTACATATAAATCATAAAGTTGTAATATATTGAAATTCAGACTAATGTAAACAAGAAGTATGAAACTAAATCAGAAAAGATCTTAATAACTAATGAGCTAATGTAAATTTATATTACATTTATAAAAAGAAAGACTAATACAAAAATTATTTTAAATTTGAAAACTCCTATGCCTGCATATTACTGGTTGAAATTTAAATATAGACATATTAGTATCACTTAATGTTATATTATTTCAGTGGAACTCCCAATGGAATGAATATAAACTAGCATAGATAAAAGAGTCGAGACTTTTAAGCCACTAAGTTAATATAATATTGAAATTCAGATTTATATATACAAAAAGCACAAATAAGCCCAGAAAATATTAACAACTAAAAAACTAATATAAGTTTATATTGTATACATAAAAGCAAGATGAATAGAATAATCATTTTAATCTTTGAAAACTTCTATACATAATTATATAAAGAAATAGAAAGCAAGTGTACATCGCTAACTGAGATTCAAATATAGACATATCAGTAAATTATTTCAGCAGCACCTCCTGTGGTGCTAATATAAAATCTGAAAAAGCAGTGTAGATAAATAGTTTTCTTACATGTATAGAGAGTTTTGCCTGTTTTAAACTGTAGTATATTGAAATTTAGACTAAATATAAATAAGAAATGTGTATCTAAATCAGCAAAGATCTTAATAGCTTACATACACAAAATTATATTAGTACAATAATCATTTTAAACTTTGAAAACTCCCAAACATAACTATATAAGAAATAGAATTAGTTGCACATCCCAAGCTGACATTAAAATATAGATCTACCTAATATTATATTATTTCAGTTGTGTTCCCTGTGGCACTGACAATAAAATGTTGTAAATTGGCAAATATATATAAGAATGACGATCTGTTGTCAATTTTAGTATGTTGACTGGGGGTTTAAGTTACTACTTTAATGGATTCACATACTATCATTGAGATGAAAGATGTGCTGATAAAAAATCTTGAAAATACATGTAATAGATTAAACTTGTGTTATTATTATATGTAATATAAAAGATACTGTAACAAAGTGTACAATTTAATATTTTGTAAACATTCAGTATGATTTCACTGCATTAGCATCCTATACACCATAGGTGACATAATTTAATAATAAATAACATTTAAAAACATACATTATTTATTTGAATGCTATTGGCTCTCTGTCTAATTTATTACATATATATTCATTTTATGCAATATATATGTTGCAGATAAAAATTTCCATCAATTGTTATTATAATAAAAAATAGAAATGAAAATATATCCATGTAAACAGAGATAATGTTTAGCTTTTGATGTTGCTAAAAAAACATCAATTACTATTAGTTGGCAATCCCTGAGGCTAAACAAGTTATATCATTAATGATAATAGCTCTTTAGTTGAAGTAACAGGAACCTATAATAGCTCTTTTGTTGAAGTAACAGAAGGTCCTATATAAAACTTGTGTGTTTACATACATGTTATTAATTAGGTAAGAATTAAAGAATATATTAGGGTGAGGAATAATATCTAGTTTAATGAATGATTATTAATAATCATTAATATAATTTTACAAAGTTATTTGTGGCAAAGTTATGAGTTCAGAAAATTTGACACTTGTAATAAAACTATAGTATAATTTTATCTATAAGATTCTAACAAATGATGATAATATTTCTAGGAGATTTTTATCTGGGTCAGCTGATGAGTACTAGCCACCATGAAATGGACATCTTGGGGATCATTTATCTTTGTCACATATCTTTTATTATATATTTCAGAAATAGTTTGATATATATTCTAACCTTACCAAATATGCAACGTTAGAGTTAGTTATCACAATATAAACAACACCACATGTACCCTTATTTTATTTTATACCCTAGTAACCTCAGTGAACGGCTTCTCTTAAAACTCATTCGGACACCTCCTCGTTAGGTTAGTTATATAATTCAGCCACAGAGATATGCAGATTCCGACAGAGATAGAATAAAAAAAATAATTATCATTAATAAAATAGATTTAATAAAACAATTTAGAATGAACTAACATTCTCTCTCTCTATCTAAAATACATTTTCTGAGCTATAAGTACTTGCACTGTTCGACAATGATGATGATGATTTTATTTCATTGTTAATATTACTGACTAAAATAAAACATTCAGCAATTTACCAATATGATCTCAATATTTTATTATTATACAATTAAAAGTTTCCATCTCTTTAGCCATGCCACACTTGTAAGATTGATCATACTGAATCAATTCTTTCTTTAAGAGCACTTATAATACTGACACTAATCTCAGGGTTCTCTGTTATATTTATTAAAATGCTCGGCAGTATTGTGTTGTCCAATAGGGGTGACACTCTGGTTGGCTATAGAAAATCTTTAACTGATTTAAATTCCAGGTGTCTTCATCCACATATCAACTATTATAATATTTAACAAGATGATGACCTTATTCAATAACCACGCATAATTTTGAATAATACTGCCAATTTATAATCCAGAATCTCAGTCGGAATGGTGAAAAGACAAGGGTGCTTTTGTGTCCTTCCATCACCCATGACAACACAATAATTAAACTAAGATTTATTACTTAAAAATTTCACTTAAATGTGTATGGAACAAAGTGTAACCAAACCTACTAGATTTGGGAATAAAGTGATTTTACACACACATAAAATAAAATATTTTGGTCTGAAGTTTCAATTCCATAAATAATTCTTATTAAATTTAAAATATAATTAAATATTCTGATCTGCTTAAAATTGTCTATCTGGTGTATTGAAATTGAGATTTTCATAAATAATTTTGGGACTCAAGAAAGTATTGCAAGTATTATGCAGATACATTTTTATTTAGCACATAAGAAAAATGACTCAAAGCAGCTTTTAATAAAACTATATTTATTATTAAATTTTAACAATATTCAATTTATTCTTACACTTTAACAAAAACAATCCCTATAAGATTAACATAATAAACCAAAATATACACTTTAGTTGATCCCATATGGATAAAAACAAAATAATAACTAATAGTAATTTGTCTATGCTTTTAGACTTAGATTCGAACTACTTCTTCATCTTCGATTATAAATTTACTCAGATTAAATATAACAAAATAAATATTATTATTGATACATTAACTTATCAGTTTAGTGTATCTTATATAACAGCTGCTTAACTTTCTTAACTGACTATTTGTTTTAAAATAAAAATACTTGGATTCTAGGCAATGCGTACAAATGATTATTATCCTCGTATCTTTAACTAAATGACAGTTTTTATTTAGATAACTTATTATAATTTATGGATTATTTATCAGAAATTACACTTATTATTTTTAATGTTTACCTGAATAACAACGGAAGTTGTTATACACACTGTTCTTCTCCGTATAAGTTATATCAGTGAGTGCTACTTAATAATTAACCTAAATTAAACTTAGTATTTTGAACCCTACTTTGGCAAATAAAAATTTATAAATCACGCAATTTTAAACTTATTCTCTCCATTGACTTATGTGTGTATTACCCGCACTATTCCATCGCTTAGTCCAGACATTGATCATATATACTAGCACTCTATTTTTACTAAATGGATCGTAAGGAATTTACCTCCAGTATACCCGTTATCTTGCCATAACTTTTTAAATAAAACACAATATTCTACACCTTCCGTGGTGGAATTATCTCTATTTTCTCATGAGGAAAAGGGAATAATACCGTAAAATACGAAGAGTTAACGACTATATTAAAATAGTTTGGTGGGTCCTTGCCTCTTTCTTGGGCATAATAGGAGCACACACCAATATGATCCTCTCATGGGATTTTAACGACGAAATATACTAAATACGGTATAATTGCTGATCGTCCTAGCTATGGAAGCGATCGCTTGGGTTATAACTATACCCGAATTCTAGATTTATTTATTCCCCTCATGAAAAATAAAGCTTTTGGGGAGATTATTTCCATCCCACAAAATAAATACATACAATTGTTACTAATGTGAATATTAATCATATACTGATGCTATTCGGGGCAAGACAAGCAAATACACTAATTACACAAAATTTATATTCCAGGGTATACTTAATTCAACGTCCGAAATCAATGGATAACACAAAATAAACATAATAATTTTCACCTTTGCCAAAGAAACATTCAACAAGTAATTGGTAATATAGTATTTTGAACTAAATTAATTGAATGCGTTAATAAAATATACTTGTGGAATAAATTCCGCAATTAACATAGTATAAATTTGTTTTTAACTTTCAATAAGTTATATTCTGTATAGCACTTCTCTTTAATTACTTCTGATAATTTTAACTAGATATTTTATCTATTAAGTATCTAAACTTTTCCACTTTTACGCATTTAACATATAAATTTATACCCATAATTGCCTATCATAAGTAAACACATTTTATAAAAAATATTTTCCATGTCAAATATAAATTTAACCTAGAATAATTAAAGGAAAACATACCTTTATGATTACAAGGTCATTTAAATACTACTTGAATATACATCTTTAAACCTGTTGATAAAAAAAAATATACATAATTTTACAAGTAAAAAAAAATTACTTAACAAGTGTTTATTATCTCTCTAGAAAATTGTTTTTCCGTTGGCAATTTATTTAGATGAAGAACTTGATCCTTTCGTAGTTCACAAAGCAAAAATTTAAAACAAGAAACACATTTATTATATCATTTCTATAAAAGTTGCTTCCATTCTGGCGCATTTAATAATTAATCAAAGAAAACATATCAGTGTCGGGTATTAATTCTTCTTTGAATTAACTTATATAATTTTGGGATCCAAGAAAAACAATACAGATTTAAACATGACGAAGATTTGACGATTGACAAACACATATACAATTCTTTTATTTTTAATATTGGCGATACGTACCATTTTTATTTAGCTAGCTGGTTTAAGAATAAACTAATGCGCGACTTTTAGGAAATATTATAATTATAAGGCCTGCAGCTGACTTACATATATAGAATTTTAAGGACACTAGTTGAGGTATAATATAACATATTATTTTAAAGTTATAATTAAGTCACTTATGTTGGTAGTTTTATTCCTACTCTAGGAATTATAAGTCTTCTTTAATAATGAATTTTTCCATAATATGCACGCATACAAATTTTCCAATATTTGCCTTGAGAAAATTTATATTTTCTTTTTAAAAATTATACAGGTGCATAAGTAAACATCCTTTATTATTAATACTATTTCTGGATAATTTTCATTGAATAAAACATATTTTAATGTGGGGAGCTTATATTATTTTTACATGCAGACAATGTCGGTTAGAAAGAGCGCGAAATTTTATAGTTAACTTTCCTTGGCTTTTATAATATGTCTTTTAATTATAATTTTTCTTTTATACCAAGAAAAAATTATCAAATAAGGTAAAGTTAGCAAATAATTGTTTATTTGCTGGAAATTATTTATATTACTTATTTTCACCATAATGATATTTTCCGTGATTGCTGTCGTTAATACGGTCATTTTGACTTTAACATACGATAGTATAATTTTGAGTATAAAAGCTTTATAATAGGTAGATGGTTATAGAAAACAGAACATCTTATCAATTAAGATTAGCCAAACATGATATTATCAAACATTTATTGGACTGATATTTATTTCTGCAATAAAAAATATAAAAATTTTGTTACAGAATTTCAGTACTGACTTCTTCTTGACAAACTAATAGCAGACTAAACTTTTTCCAGTTTTTGGCGGTCTTGTTTTATTTAGCGACCTCTTACAGAGAAAAAATCATTTAATTATACATAAACAAAAGAAAGGGAAAAAAAACTTATTACAGTTATATTCTTCTGTATAGTTTAAATGGATTACAGAATAATTTAACAAATAATGTAAAATAATAATTACACTTAATTAACAATATTTATTTGTGGTGTATATTTCTGTATACATTATTGACTAAATATTTTAAAAATAAAATTACCAGAAGCTATTGTGTTATGATAAGATACTCATTTCTCCCCCCTCTGTCCATCTAAAATCAATTACTGTTTATGATATGCTTTTATACTATATTAAATTGCTCTTATGGTTAATATTTTTAATTAAATTATTTCTGCTCTTTTTCAAAATGACATCAAATTACTAAATTTTTTTAGTTATTTGCTTAAAATACATTAAAGTAAGTAACTAGTATATTGTATTAATCACTTAATATTATTACTATTTTATTTTTCTATTTTCTAGAAAAAGATAGCATTGTTTTCCTGTGGAAACGATGCTAAATAGACCAAGTGTTTATAACACTAGGTTACAATATATATGTAGAATAAGTTATATTTACCTGTTTAAAAAGGTTTATTTAAACTTCTTTGTATCAATAATTTCAATCTTTGTGGTCAAGTTGCAATCTTTTGTATCTATATAAGTATATTAGACCATTAATAAAAGTATGAATGATTCCATCTTTATTGTTAAAAGGAGATTGCCTTGACAACACTTTGAAATTGTTGATTATTATTGATATTGAAATTGTCTAAGTCAGGGGTCCCCAACCCTATGCCCACGGCCACCATGGCACCTGCAGATCATTTTACGTGTGCCCGCCGCTATCCAAACATGATAAAAAATTATTTATCTGATACAAATAAATTTAGTTTTTTAAATTTCTTATAAATTATTGTATTATATTGTAATCAAATTGTAGGGCATATTATACTTTTATAGCGTAAAAATATAAACGTTAATTATATGTTTAAATTTTATTTTTGAAATAAATATTTTTTTTGTACATTATGTGTATTATTAACAATATCCAGCTATAAATTTACATTGAAAAAATAAATGGTACCCGCCACCTGGTGGAAAAAATAAATGGTGCCCGTCACCTAGCCAGTATTATAAAATGTGCTCTTAAGTGCAAAAAGGTTGGGGACCCCTGGTCTAAGTATTGACTGGTTTTTAATGATTACTTATAAACTTGTTTAGCCTTGAGCATTATCACACTTATTATTTAAGAAATACTTTGGGTGCAATTTGAAATTTATAATTGCACTTTGTAATGTTATAATTGATTATTTATTAGTCTGCATTCAAAATTGGTTATATTTATCTGTTTAAATTTAAACTTCTTTTGTATCAGTAATTTCAATCTCTGTGGTCAAGTTGCAATATTTAGTGTCTATATAAGTATATTATACCATTAATAAAAGTGGAAAATTACACCTTTATTGTTAAAAGGAGGTTGCCTTGACAACAGTCTGAAATTGTTGATTGTTATTGATATTGGGATTGTCTAAGTGTTGACTGTTTTTTAACGATATATATATATATATTGTGATGATCGCACATACTGCGGTCACACATATAGATATTTAACATTTAAAGAATGTTAAATATTGTGCTTGGGTTATAAAAAAAGTGAGTTTAAAAAAATTACAAAACAAAGAAATGTTTAAGTAAAAAAGAGAGGGAATTAGAATCGAAACGATTCTTATCTTTTACCCTTCAAAGTTCAGATTTTAGAAAGAATAGAAATGTTAAGGTTAAAAATATCGATATCATGTGTTTAGTGTAAGATTAAAAAAGAAATGAGAATGGAAATATAAATAAAATAGAAACTTAATAATATAAAAGAAAGCGGTAGTTGGGGAGTTTAATAAAATATAAGTAAAATTTAGAATGCAACGAAAAGATAAAGATCTGGTCTTAAAATTACACATTTTGACGAAAAATGAAATGCATATGTGAAGGTATGAATAAAGAGAGTACGGTTTATTTCATGTCAAAATGAAATAATTTTATTAAAGAAAATGATTGATAAATAAATGTAAAATATTATATTATAAAATTGTATCAAATTGAAAGTAATTTTGTATAAGTTGTTGAAAGCATTTTTAAAGTAAAAAGGTGTGAAATAAAGAAAACCCAGCAAGAGATCAAGATAAGGAAGGAATTTGAAAAATAAAGAACATTAATTAATTAATTGAAAAACAGTTTGGTGGAGACTTCAGTGAAAACCCTGCTCTGATAAGAAGCAGAGAAATATAATAGAAAGCAGACATGAAAAGTTAAATTTTGGGAACATGAAAACAAACTATAACATAAGGGAAGCTTCGAGGATGTGTGGCTAAGGGCCAGTCGCGATCACCGGTCAATCCAGACTTCCGTGCTATAATGGTTCACGTCTCAATGTAACAACTGCCAACATAGCGCCTGCTGAAGAGTTTGTTTTTGCCTTGCCTTGATGCCCACAATATGGAGGAGTTCCAACAATCAAATCTAACCGAAGAGCAATCGTTCTCTACTAAAGAAGTGGAAAAATTCCACGGGACGGTCAGCAAGACGTCAAGTGTATTCAAAGACTTAATGACCTAGATAATTATGAATAATACCTTTTATATAACTTAAGTGCACATACCTTTAAATTTAATGCAATTGCCAATCCCACATAATGAGATAGACATTAATTAGACTCTTTGAATATTTGAAATGACTATAAAGGGATGTTATTTTCAAAGACTACAATCATTTATAGAATCTTCTATTGTATTTTATTTTTTTTTTTGTAATATTATAGCATAATCTGTTTTTTTTATATTGAGTGTTTATAATTTAGAGTGTTTCTTTTAGTATAATTTATTGTATTAAATATCTTTTATTTATGTAAAATCCGTTTCGTCTCTTTCTTCGCCACTTCCAAAAATAATATAATCTTAGGGTTGGGAAATAATTATTATGCATTTGAGTACTTAATTAACATGTGAAGCTAGTGGTGCAGTATTTGATCCCATTAAATTTATAATTATTCCAGCACTGTAACTCTGTTAAATCTTACAGCAGTCGGGAGAAGGTTGACTGGGAAATATAACCTGGGGCTATACCCGTATAGCATACATGTTCGGTCAAGTATGGATATAGACTCGTTTATGTCCGTATTTTCTCTCTGCTTGTGGTAGTGGAAAGTGGACGATCTTGAATTATAAGAATTCCCCATTATATATAAATAAAAGGGAAGTTTAAGCTTTCGATCGTCGGGTTTCCATTACAATATATATATATGAAGTTAAAATATATCTTAATAAAAATGGTATATATAAAGTTAAAGTTATAATATGAACTATGTATATATTACTCACTTGAAAAAGAGTGAACAGGAAGTTTCAAAAATGTATTTAAGAGTAAAAGATGTTGGTCTGACTTCTGAACTGATGGATGGTTGTAATGTAGATTGAGTTTAAGTGAAGGAGTGCACTAAAGTAAGAATAAAATTTTAAAGTGTATATATATTCATGTACTTGTTTTTATCAAGGCATCTTTTCACTTTAGTTTAATTTAATCACAACCATCCATCAGCCCAGATGACTCACCAACCTTTTTTCCCATGATTACATTTTGAAAATCTACTTCACCTTTGTGGAATAAGTCATATCTAGCACATGTTAAAATTTAACTTTAGAAACACATTTTTAGATATATTGAAATTTAACTTAATACATATATTTTTAGATATATTTCAAACTTCTATTCTTTCACATTGCTAAAACAAATGGCCAAAAAAAAAACCCAAATGAAATAGATAAATAAACCTCGTATATATTTAAACACAGGGATTGTTAGTAGCAATTGATAATTTCTTGATAATGTCAATGATTAAAAGTCATTTCTATTTACATGGATATTATCTCCTTATTTTTATTCTTTATTATATTAACAATCCAGGGAAATATTTAATTTCATATATATATATATATATAATGTAATTGTGTTCCAAATAATGGTAAATAACAAAATAAATTCCAATATAAACTTTAATCAATAATAGTACTTTCAATTATATTCATAATCATTTTCAATTAAACTGACTTAATTTCAAAATGAAGTAAAACAATATCACCCAAAACACATGTCAATTTACATATCCCATAATTCACTAATCTTAATATTCGCTGATTGTCTCTTTATTATTGTATTTTTATAACAATTAAGAAAAATTGCATCTTTAATTTTCCCTTTTTTTATTATTTCTTTCTTGATTTAAAATCTTAATTCTTTTCACATCAAAATGCAACTTAGATTTACAATTTCTATCATGATCATAAAACACTGATTCTGTAAATGAGTCACCTTTATTCCTTTATCTCTTTGAATTATCTTCAATAATCTTTTATATAATAATGTTTTTTAACTCTCTTTTAAATACTACACCTCATCTCCCCAATATATGAAGCATTATATTGACAAAAAATTTGATAAACTATATTACTCACTCCATCCTTAGATATATTATCTTTAGAATTGTTAATCATCTTATTCAAATTATAGAATCTTCATTAAGGCTGTAGCCACAAGCATCATGCATATAAAAATGCGATAGTAGGGACCTCTACAGGTCTTAAACCACAAGCTTACTCTTTGAAGAAAGGGGGAACCCTTCTTTACTTCAACCTACTTTCTATTTAAATAGGTGAAGCTGAAGCAGTTCGATCTGAGAGTGAAGTTACTCAATACTTCACTAATTAAGTCCACATTTCTTATTATTACATTAATACCGTGAAATCTTTTGAATTACTAAGAATTAATGGAAAGATTTTATAGTGAGAAATCTATTATCATAATAGATTTCTCACTATAAAATCTTTCCATTGACTCATAGTAAATCGAAAGATTTCACGAGTATTAATGTGTAATAAGAAATGTGGATTTAATTAGTGAAGCTTTGGCTTCACCTATTTAAATAGAAAGTAGATTGAAGTAAAGAAGGGTTCCCCTCTTTTCTGTGAAAGAGTAAGCTTGTGGTTTAAGACCCTATAGAGGTCCCTACTATCGCCTTTTTATACGCATGTGCTTGAACTACAGTCTTAATGAATATTACTTATGTAATCAATGTGCGTTTAAATAATTTTATAAATTATAGAATCATAAAATAAAATATTATATAATCCAGTATAAATCTTTTTTAAAAATTTAGCTTGATTATTATTAGATTTACTTAGTTTTTGGAAAATATTCATCATTTGATTTTGTTGAAGTTGAAGATTGATAGCGATGATGTTTTGGTGTTGTTGGATATTCCTGAAATGTATGGTTTTATTGATAGGCTTGATTCTGTTAAGGTAATTTATCAATCTTTATTGGTTAAACATGTTGATATATCAGATTATTTGTTCATGATGAATTATTTATATTTTATTAAACAGAATATTATTTTTTTTGTTTAATAATAGTTTTTACAAAATGTGTAAAGGTTGGCCTATGGGACTTCCCTTAGTTTCACAATATGCAGTTTTATTTTGACTTATTATGAAGAGAATGTTTTAAGTAAATTAATATTAAATAATGGTATTAATTTATATTTTTCTGTAAATCAAAATTTGAATGGAGAAAAGCTTATCATCACTTATAGTCATCTACAGGGGAGATGCACTCCTATGAGTGGGAGGCATTATTCAGAACCCCATCCACAAATATATACAAGATATGTGGATGAGATATTTTCAGGTGTTTCTTCAAAAATAATTGATTAAGTTTCCAGAAATAATGATGTTATTTATTACAAATTGTTTATTAAGCTTCTATACAAACAAGAGGTTACATTCCATATTTTTCTAAAGTGCCACATAATTATAAAATGGGTGGTTTAAATCTTCTCTTTCACATATAAATAATATGTTATGTAAATTTTCATAAAATATAAGGAAAAAAAATTGAGATTTATGTAAATGAATTGATAAGTGTTGGTTATGATATAAAGAAACTTTATCATGCAAATTTTCAATTCCATAAACAAATTAAAAGGTATATATATATTGAAAAATGTATTAATAATATGAAATGGATTTCATTATCTTTTTCCAATAATACTCAAGATAAATTTTTGAAAAAGATTTATACTGGTATAATATTTCATTTTATGGTTCAGTATAATATAAAAAAGATTATTAATAATTCTAAAGATAAATTATCAAAGGATGGAGTGAGTAATGTAGTTTATCAGTTTTTTTATGAATGTAATGCTTCATATATTGGGGAGATGAGGTGTATTATTTAAAGAGAGGGTTAAAGAACATATGTTTTATACATAGAAGAATATTGAAGATGATTCAAAGAGATAAAAAGAATAAAGATGACTCATTTACAGAATCAGTGTTTTGTGATCTTGATAAAAATTGAAAATGAAAATTCGATTTTGATATGAAAAAAAATTAAGATTTTAAATCAGGAAAAGAAATAAAGAAAAAAGGAAAATTAAAGAAGCAATTTTTATTAATCATTATAAAAATATGATAATAAACAGAACAATCACCGAATATTAAGATTAGTAAATTATGGAGTATGTAAATTGACATGTGTTTCTCAGTTGACACTGTTTTAGTCTATTTTGAAATTAAGTTTAACTGCAAGATGTATTTTGTGGATTAAAATAGGAAGTTAAAGGAGTGAAAGTAAATGGAGATTATATAAGTCATTTACATTTTGCAGATGATGTAGTTGTCTTTTCAAATAATGCTTTAGAGCTCAGGAAATGTTGCAGGAGTTATCAGATGAAAGTAGGAAAGTAGGACTAAAGAATAAATGTTAAAAAGACTAAAGTAATGTTTAATGGATTTTCTCCAAAGTATGAAAATAAAGATTGATTATGATGAGTTAGAAGAAGTTAACATTTACAAATACCTTGGTCAGGTTATTAATACCGATAGAAACATAATGTATGTAATTAGTCATAGAATTAAACTTGTTTGGAGTGCTTTTGGTAGAAATAACTTGATACATGGACATATATATGTGTGTGTGATCTAGATTCTGTATATAAACTATAAATAACAAAACATACATATGTCAATGTGTTAAATAGATAAATTATAGTTTAAATTATTTTAGGACAATAGCTCAGATTCACTAGTCAACTATTACAATGAACCCCCCTCCCCCCCCAGATATTTAATGATCAAAATTCCAGAACATGTTCAGTTACATGTTACTAAATCTACAATATATATTCCACCATAATATTATTATTATATAACGACAAATTAAACAACCACTTATTTATTTTAAAAAATATATGTTTTTTTGGAAAGAAGTAACAAGTTTTAGACATTTATTTATAATGTTACTAAATCTTTGATTCAAAATGTTATTACAATTAGCAATGTATGCTTTGAATCAGAGATTTAATATAGTGCAATTGAATATGCTATTGAATTTTGATCATTAAATAACTACTTTTTCATTTTAATAATTGATTATCATGGGTTGTAATGCCCTCCATTAAAAGCATGTTTGACTATTAATATTTATGGTATTTTTTGTAATGATATATTTCCAGAAAACTTTCTTGAAATATATGAATGAAGAGATGGTAACCCTGCATTTCATACTATCAGTTGGCCCACTTGTTAATTTCTTAGACGTATCGCCATTTGTTTGTAATGTTTTGCTTTTTGTAAATCAAAGTACAATTATTCTGTTTAACTCACTATTTGACAGTGTGTTTTTGTCTACGTGCGTGCGTGTGGGAAGATTTTATTTTTTAATAAGAAATGAAAACTTTTTATCTAGAAATACATAACAATTAAATTATTTATTTATTCACTGTCTTCTTAGTTCCAATATGGACGCAGGTGCAAGAATAGAAAACAGATTAACATTTCTTCCAATAATAGTCAGGAAATATGATGAAGAATCTTTAATTACAATGTTTACATTGATTGTCAACTATCTTCAGAAAATTTTAGAGTTTATTAATTATATCGCGTTTTAACGAGGAAAAATGGAAAATAAGTGAGACGTAATTATACTTAAAAATTTATTTCATATTTTCAATGTACAATGCGTAGAATTTTAACTATTGTTATTGTATTTCTTGGCTGATTACTCTTTTTTTTTATCTTTTTTCTTTTTTTTTATAAAAACATGTTTTATTTTCTTCAAAATTATGGAATAAAAAAATTTCAAATTATTTGTATTTATATAAATACGTTAAATTCTGACATTTTAACAAGATATAATTTACAAAAAACACAACAACTCAGAATTATAATAAAATTCATACGCTTAAAATTCTATTGAACTCAATCCTCATTATTAATTAAAGGCAATAAAATTAGTATAAAAAATAGTACGTTCTGACATTTAAAAAAAATATTTTTTTCTAACAAGTAATACATCTGGATCTTCGAAATATGATTTAACATTAGTTGACCCAATAAAAACACGAAGATCATTTTTAATTTCCATATATATTAAGATTTGCTTTATTAAGATTCATTTTTTTGAGATTAAGAATCTGAAGGAAAATTGGGCTGTAAATATAGCTAAATGAGAGGATAATCGATAGATTTCGATAATTGAAATGGTGAAGTAGATTCTAAGAGATTTAGAAGACCTAGAAAAAGACCATGTGTGAGATAGGTGAATAAAATAAGGGGTGCGGTGGGAAAGAATGGCTAAAGGTCAGAGAAACTAGATTAAACTTAGAAGGACCTTCATTCTGCAGTGGGTAATAATAATTGAAAATTATGATTTTTCTGAATTTTACAAAATTTATCCATGTTAAACCATCTAAACACAGAAAGCTGGAATAACTAAGCAATAGGACTAAAACTCGCGAATATCTGCAATTGTTACTCTGTGTGATTTGGTGCAGTCTCAAGATTTATGGATCCTGGTTTTAGTCCATCACTTCTAGTATTCCAACTTCTTATGAACTTACAAGCGATATTGTCGTATGATATTTAGTAATAGTTTATGATTTCTAGTCATCTCTTAATTCATTTAAACTTTAGAAAATTCTTCTATTTTCACTACAATTATACCATTTACTATAAACTTTAGTCCTCAGTCCATGTCAGATGATAATGCCCAATAAATCCTCAACCAGTGCTATTTTATGCATGGCATAATGGTAGTGATATTAGAAGAATTTGCTAATGAATAGCAATTATAGCAATCGTATTGTAAACTTCAGTAAGCTCTTTGCAATACGAAATATTTAGAATTATATCTTGAAATAAATTTCAGTAGTCAACACAAGTTAGCTGAAATATTTATTACTTAAAATTACCTTGTGCGATTTGATGCAATTGGTAAAGCATCCGACTTGGGATCGATTCTGTCGCACTCATGAACTCTGAGCAATGAAGTCACAAGCCTTTCTTTCATTTCCTAAATTAAAAATAAAAAGAAACTTTCAATTTTTTATAAGTAAAATGTCATTCTGTGTACAAATTGTAACTTATTTGAAATAGTATCGGTTTTTATTCATATTAATGTAAAACAAAAAATGTCAGAATTTACAACAGATACAGCAATAATCCATTCTAAATCATTCTGCTCTAAAGCCATTTTAATCCAATATCAGCAATTGATGAATACCAGGTGGCAGTATCGGTTAGGTTCTTAGACTTATACAAAATATGGGATGATTGTGTTTGGAAAATTGTTGAGTGTTATTAGTGGCAAAAAATGGGATAGAAGAATAGATGCATTAATAAAGAATAGGGAAGTGGAGACATGGAGAACTAATTTGGAGAATAAAAAGAGTTTAAATATATATAGAAGGAAATAGAATATTGGGCGTGAGTTAATTTATGATAATAGCAAGGAAAGTAGTTTACTGTTTAAGGCTCAATCAGGATCTTTAGCAACAAGGAAATATACACATAAATGGGAAATTTAATCTGCAAATTGTGTAGGAAGTCATAGAAAAATTAGGCATCTGATAATTGAATATAAATGTCTGCAAGCAGAAAGAATGCAAATAATGAAATTGTGGAAGAATAAATATAAACAAAGTGATTATAGAGAAAGTGGGTTCTTGGTTTTTATGTTGGGTTTGGGAAAAAGATAAGGGGGTTTAGATATAAAGGTCATGGAATTGGCAAACATTATATTGTGGAAATGGGATGAAACAAGATATAGAAGAATATGGGATCCACTTAGAGTGGGAATGTAAAGAAAAAGGAAGGTGGCTAACAGGGCATAGTGGCTGAGAAATTCATCATCTTGAAAAAGGAGAAGCAACAGTGCATCACATCGCTGATTTCTAATGGCTGCCTGGTATCCATTGTTTATTAATGTTTAAATAGATAGTTCTAGAATAAAATAATATGGAGTGGGTAATGCAGATTTTTAATTTAAGTAATAATTTTTTATATAGTTTTTTAACCACAATGGTTCTATATTTTAAAAAATAAGATGAATCGCAAAGAAGTGTTTCATAATATTTTTTTTAATAAAACAATTAGATATCTACTTTTGTTTGTATTTATATATTGGACTAGTTACTCATCTAATATAGAGTATTGAATGTCTTTAGAAAAATGTAACTTTATTTAAATATTTCAAAGACATTCATCTGTTAGTAATAGCTCACAGATTAGTATATGCACAAGGTTTCAAGAGGGATTATCCTCCCCTCTTCTTCAGGTGTTGCTGGCCTGACTAGTGACAGTACTAGCATGGGAATGGAACGTGGACCCTTAGATTCTTGACTATTGAATTTTAATGTAATGCTCTAACCAACTAAGCCATTCTACAACTAAAACACCATTATCACAAACCTTCAGAAAAACATTAAATATCTACTTGGTTTAAAGCATCAACTTAAATCTCTTATTTATGAATTTAAAGATCATGCTAGTATTGTCACAAATCAAACCAGTAACATCTGAAGAATAGAGTAGATCAATATCTCTCAAACTCTTACTTTATATACTAATATATGTATATGGTATTAATAGTAGTTAAATCTATATGAAAGGTTGAAATTTGATTTTTTAATAATAACATTCAGCAATCAAAATTAAATAATAGAAATAGTTCAACATGTAATTACATTTAAAATCCATTATCACAAACTTTCAGTTAAACATTAGTTTATAATTTTTGTTATTTTTTTCCAAATATTTTTAGATTTGAAAATATAATAAGAAGTTCTGAAGAAGATTGCTGGGGCATGAAACCGTCAATAGTGGGTTGTAAAAAGCATTGTAAAAGTAATAAAGAATATAAATGATATTAATATTATATGGATTTGGCAATACAATAAGAAAGGTAAAATTATTCTACTTATTGCAATATTATATTAAGCAACGATTGTTTTTTATTATTTATAATCTTTCTGCTTTGCGATAAAGGATTATATTTTATAATAATTTTTATCTAGGGTCACATTTTTAAAAATTTAAATGTCATCGTTTTTTCCTCCTTGCTTCTTAAGATATCAATTTATTCAAAACAATTTTGCTGTCCAGATTCTTCTGTATGATCTCTCTCAGTGAGTTGTTAAGTTAAACAGAGAGGCATATGGTTTATTGCTGGAGAGTTCATGATAAATTCGAATGTCAGAATCGATCCTGGGAACTCCCGACCTCAAGTAGGACGCTTTACCAACTACGTCAAATCGCGGAGGGTAGTTAGTTGTTAAGTTGATATCAAGCTTTCTCTCTTATCCTACTCAAATATGCGTGTCTTTTGTCTAGTAATATTTTTCTCTCTTTTTTATAACACTCACATCTTCACGATTAATAGTAACAAATATTTTTTAATATTTTTTTTTTTTTTTTTTTTAAATTGAATTATTTAACAAAAACTATTCAAAGAAAAAGTGAAAATGTTAACTTAAAAAAATTATAATACTTTAGAGCTAGATATTTCGATATAAAGTTTTAAAAGTTTTCGTATTGAAGACAGTGATGAATCAACCTCTAGAGCATTTTGTTAAGAGTCCAATTTTGTAATTTGCAATATGATGATTTATGAAAGAAGTGGGGAGAGGGTGTTATATACTATTAGTGTCTTGTTAATATATTGAGTGAAATAAGGATTTAAAAAATGACTTAGTCTGTGTATGTTGGCTGTGGATAGCTAATCTTGGTTTGTGTTTGAAAGAAGTTGATGTTTTTGAAGCCTTTACCAATGTTAAATAGCTTATCGGATAGGTGTATGCGAATTTGTGGAATGAAAAAAGCAGTTAAAAACAGAATAAAGCTGAGGTGATCGGTATTATTTATAGCAAAAGAAACCAGAGGAGTAGGTATTTGAAAAATTGTGGAATATTACTGAAGCAAATGTAAATGAAAAAAGCAATCAAAAACCTACAAAGCTGAGGTGGCCAAGTATTATGTATAGCAAAAAAAAAAAAAAAACGGAAAATTTATAAGGTAGTGTGACATATAAAGAGTCTATATAACAATTGAATGATGCTTCTAAAATCTTTGTGTTTATTCGAGAACTGATTTCAAATCACAGAAATATTTTGGAAGCCAAATAGTTATCAACTAATACACACCTAAAGAAACTAATTACAGAAGTTTATTATGAAGTCTGAAGTCTTAAACTGAAATAAAAAATTTATGTAAAAAATTACCTTGTGTATTTTTAAATAGTGTTAATTAACAAAGTCTTAAATAATATGAATAATTTTAGGTAATTTTATAATTGAACAATCAATAGAAGAATCAATAAATAATAAATGTTTATACATAAAAAATACTTTATAATGAACATTTATTTTTTTTCATGTGTCAAAGCATCGGTCGAGAAGCGAACCCGGGCCAACTGCTTGTAAGGCAACTGTGCTAATCACTCGGCCACCAACGCTTGACTAACACTTTTGTTTATTGTACTTTAAAAAGCCAAAATATAATTGTTTTGTGAACCATAATCAGAGTTTTTATATTTCACTTGAAATAAATGTGGAGTATTCGGACATTAATTAATATGATTGAATTAAAATAATTAATTTCTGGATACTCTAAGCTTTTCCCCCCCCCCCTTTCCCCCCCCCCCCCCTCTTTTCCCACCCCTCCCCACCCTGTTAACTCCAAAAAACCACATACATCTCCAAACCACCCCCCCCCCCCTCAGCTTTAATTTTTTAAGCAGACCCTCCCTCCCCAACCATCTTGATTTCAAGTTAAATACAAAAAACCAATTGTGGTTGAAGAAAATAATTATTTTTTTAAAATTTTCAATATTCACACAATAAATAAAAATAGTATATAATATATTATTTTCAATTTTTTAAGTATACAGATAATTTTGTAATTATTCCTATTTAAAATGAAGAATGAAATATATAGAGTTAAAGGCATTAGAAAAGTTTCAACCAAGTATATTCTATAAAATCTTAGAAGTATAATGACAAAATCATAAATCAAATCAATATATTCTTCAGTTTTCTGGATATGATTCTATTTAGTTCAATCTCGTAAAATCGCACCTTGAATATATAAAATGTATGAGCAATGGAAGACTTCTTGGAAGAATGTTTTAAGGTGAACTTGAACACGGGTTTAGAGAAAGGTAGATCCTATTTATAAGAATTGTTTCAAAGACATTCTTAATGCAACAACATTTGTGTTCATTGGGAATATATGGCAGAGAATAGAAAATATGAACTATAATTGGTATTATTTTCGGTTGAGAAAACAAAGTCAAGATGTAAAATATCAAGTAAATAGAAAAATGAGCCAACTTGATAATATATGTGGAAATATTTGGGTTCACAGATTGTCTTGTATAGTTATTACAAAGTTCAATTCTAGAATAATTTTTCTCCTTGTTTCTTTCTCTCCCCTTTCATTTTTTTTTAAGTGTCATAGCATCGGCCGGGACATGAACCCGCAACCCGGGCAACTGCCTGCAAGTGCAAGGCAGTCACGCTGACCTCTCGACCACCAATGCAAGACCATTTTTTGTTTTTTGAGTCAGAATATCCACTATTAGTTATAACTGATTGTTGCTGCTTCTTATTCCTTCTCTTCTTCTTCTACTTCTACTACTACTTCTTCTTCTTCTTCTTCTTCTTCTTCTTCTTCTTCTTATTATTATTATTATTATTATTATTATTATTATTATTATTATTATTATTATTATTATTATTATTATTATTATTATTATTATTATTATTATTATTATTATTATTATTATTATTATTATGATTATTATTATTATTATTATTATTATTATTATTTAAAACTAACAACTACTGTTTTAATCACAATAAGATTATAATTATTATCATTGTCATTATATTTTTTATTATTATATTTATCTATAATTATATAACTACAAACAAAAATATAAAAATATATAATGTTAATACAGCAATATAATGCGATTTTTCATTACTTTTTTAACAATGAATGCATATCCAGTATAATCTTAATAGTGATAGGGGGACAGTGACCCAAATTTTCATTAATTATTCAGGATCTATTATTTAATTTTAAAAAATAGCATTTTGGAAAAAGTTATTGTGCATTTATATGTGTTGTGACATTTTTAAAACATAAAAATGAATAATCCAAGACTATTTTTACTGCAAATATTTTGAAAATGTATGCAAGCCTGATTATGGATTTTCGAGGGTGGATTTTCTTTCCTGTTCTTAACTAAAATTCTCTTATTCAGAAGAAATTACAATACATTCGTATTTCATAGAAATTAACATGGTACTTGTGTATTTACTAGTATACCAAGGCTGGAAGCAGTTTGTTGTTCAATTATACAATTTCAGTGGCCCAACAAGTATTTCTTTATGTGGTTTTTTTTTCAAATTTTATATTAAGGAATAAAAGTTAGATGTTAAGTTTAAAAAAATTAATAAGTTGATTATAAATTCCATTCAGAAAGTTTATTTCCTTTTTTTTTTGTTGTTATTTATATTATAACATCTAAATATTAACATCTAAATATTATATTTTTGTAGTTTTTTTTTTTTTTTTTTTTTGGTGAAACAAAAAACACTATGGAACTGCACTGACAATACCTGGATTTGTATTTAGCCAAATTTATGAAGTGTCAAGAATACAAAGGTCAAGATTCATTTATAATTATGGACATGAAGAATTTTCAATTACCCTTTTTTATAATTAATGAATACAAAGTTTCATTTATCTATTCTTTTTATTTGTGTTTGTCACAATTTTATATTAATAACTTCAGTTAATAGAAAAAAAAAATATTAAGAAATTGGAAATATTAAAAATAATTTTGGCACAAAATTGTCTTTTTTAAAAAATAACACTAACAAAAAAATAACAAAACTGCAAATATTCAATACCCTGCTTATTTCAGCTATTTTCTTTAGACATTTATTGCAGCCCCAGAAACTGTATAATTAAACAAAAAAACACTTCTAGTCTTGGTATACCAGTACATACACAAGTGCCAAAAACATATAATTTTCAATGAAAGTATTTAGATAAATGTCTTTGCTAAAGATGTCTTGTGGTGGAACTGCTAGTGCATTACTGTAATTGGAGATTATTTCAGATAAATAAGAACTTTTCAAAAAGATTGATGCATTGACCAAAAAAATGGTAATTTGATGTTGCATTCGTTACTATTATAAAACTATGATTAATCTTCACATTTAAGTTTCAGGAAATATGATGATGGAGTTGGCCTTTATCTAGATTATTGGGGAGGAAGGTGTTTTTCTGCTCAGATATAAAGTTAGTTAATATTAAAAAGAGTCTAAAATGTGATGTAATTGACTTTAGAATGAGAAGCCCCCTCCCCATCTACACCTGTCTTTTAGAGTTTGGGAAGTGTTAAAAAAATGTTTTAATTCTAAATTCTTATGTTGAATAGTTTATGAATATGGCAACCAAATAGCAAAACTACAAAAAAACTTTCAGATCTGAGAAATGTATTAAATGACTATTGTACTTTGAATTGACTGGCTCACTAATTAGCACTTTTGACAGGCTCACTGATCAACACTTCAAACTTTTATTAAATCTATGCAAATACCTATTACCGTATTTACCAGCGTATAGGACTCAGCATATATATATGTGTGTATGTGTATGTAATAATATTATAATTCGATGTCTGTATTTCTTCAAATCAATATATGTAATCTTATAATTGAATATTTATAAATACAGTAATTAGATATATGTAAAGTATAACTTTAAAAACTACGAGGATAGTCGAAAGCACTCCTAAGTGGATAAAAATTTTAAAGTTATACTTTATATATATCTATTTACTGTATTTATAAATATTCAATTATAAGATTACATATATACTGTACATATATAAGATGCACCCGCTTTTTATACAGGAAAAATAATAACTTCCTACATTTTTTCATGAATTTCCATAATGATTTATTGTACTAATTTTATAGTTATATCTACAAAAAATGTAACCAGTGTACACTTTAATTAGATACCTTTTAATTTTTATCCTCAAAACCCAGAAATTCATCTCCAAAGCTAAGTATTTTGAAGATTGTCTTTTTTCTTAACTGTATGTTATTTACTTTGAGGATAGATTTATATTTTTTGAGAGAACTTTTTTTAATATATTCGCCATTTAATTTTAAAATTTTTTTTTAATATTATGAGAGTATTAAGTTATTTTGAACGTTTTGCTCTGATGTTGATATGATTAATATATATTGTGACACGACAACTTTCTTTCTTCCCCTACTAACTGAATTTTAGTTATTAGAATCGTCATCGAGGGCGCCACCAAGGATTTCTCTCTTGGAACCTGGTCACGTAACTTTACATAAACCTGGTCTTTATTTATTTTCGAATGACGATTCACTGATTATAAACTGTGATTATAATCTCCCGGGGTTTTCCTTTAAGAACACTAACTAATTATTATAAATAATTCAAGAATTCAAGAATACATTGGACAAAAAAAACTTTTAATTTCTTTTACTACTATTTATTATTAATAACCTTATAATTCTATCCGATCCAGAAAGAACTGACTTACAATTTCTGATTTTCCCTCTGTTTACTTTCTAATTATGCTTCCCAAATATTTACCATAGATTTACTCGCGCCTACACTAATACTGCGAATTCTAGCAGACGTGTATATAAGATGACTTATAGTATTTTTAATCTTTCCTGAAGTTTATTTTTAAACTCCACTTTCTTTGGTAAATAAATAAATTGCAAAAATCTTACAATGAACGTATAAGTGTCTTTCGTTTTCTTATACTTTCAATTCTTTCCTTATTTTCTACTAACAAACGAGTAACGCCCCAAGGTTCTCTGTTACTTGGCGACGCACTTTTATACACCCACCCTGTTGTTACTCTCTAGATCGAATAGATATTAAATAATTTAAAATACAGTTATTCCAATATTTCAAAAAAATATTGAACGAAAATTAACATTAATAGATTGCAATATTAAACAAATTTATTTTCCCCCCTCTATTGTTGAAACATTCGTAATAAACATAATAAATGAAAATTAAATTAAAGATAAAGTTCTATTATGCTTTACTTAGAGTTCTCATTAATTAAAATTTTATAATTACCCTGATCGATCAGAGCGGAGTGGCCTGATTTTCATAGGTTTTACATTCCATTGGTCGTGCCTTTGTCCTTGTACATGCGAATTCCATGAGTGTTCCTTTAGTTGTCCAGCTAGCAATGTTTCTTGCATTCCATAACTCTCTTGATAGTTTCATTCAGATGGAGTGGTGGTCAATTCCCCAACGGGGAAGGTTGTGATAACTTTAGCCGCTATACATTTGAAAAGAGTCCGCAAAATTAAATTTCAATAATAATAATTTTTATTGTTCGAAACACAGCTGCTTTCTTTATTGTCCTTGCTGGTCTCTAAAGTCAAGTCAACTCCTCTAACTCTAAAAGCGATCTTATCTCCACTCTTTCTTATCTTTTTTTTTTTTAATTAGCGTAATAGCAATTACTAACCAAATATTTTTACTTTGTGAAAGTTTCAACAATAGAGTATAATTACTACCAAGAATCTAATTTTGTTTTCTTTTCCCCACCCTTTTATCTCTCGAATTTTTCTCCCTTTTAATTAAACACTTTTAACTTTTTTTTTTTTTTATAAATTATATTCAATTTTATTTGTTTATCTCAAAATAAAAGTTCAAAATTTTTACCCTTTCCATTAAATCAAAACCATTTGTTAATTAATTTTTTTTTTCATTTTACAAACTATTTAACTTCAAAAATATTTATGCCAAATTATAAATATGTGAGCTTATATATATATGAGCTGACTTAAAATATCAGTTCATTGCCCCATTTGTCATAAAAAACAATAAAAAAAAAAACTTTAATTGTCCCACGGTGACTTGTCCCCTTCCCCCTTACAAGGTTTTAAAGATCTTGCGTTATACGCTCCCTTCTTACCTTTCTTTCCTAGAATCATGAATGCATTGGGACCACATTTTTGAATGATTTTATACGGACCTTCAAATAAAGGGAAAATTTTCTTATATTGCTTCTCGCTCATTTTACTCACAGGCTGGGTTTTGACATAAACCCAATCTCCTATCTTAACTACTTCAGCTTCAAGCCGCCATATTGAACTTTTTAAAATACTGGCCTGATACACAATTTTCACAATAACTTCAGTTTTAATTATGTTAGAGCAAAAACAATTACATTGCTAGAAACTAGAAAAACTAAGGAAAACAATAAGCATAAAATAAATAGTGATAACTATATAAAAAATAAGGAAAAAAAGAAATTTTCACAACTGAAATAATTATTATTTTATTGTTTGTTCATAATTTGGAAATTAACATTAACTAAAATGCAAATTACATCTTCAGTGATAATTTCTTTGTATTCCTCACAAAAAAATCTTTCTAAAGATATATAATAAGTCTTACCTGAGATAATCTATAGCTTTACAATGTCCGAAAATGTTCCTATAAGAGTTCTTCATTTTTATCTTCTACCCCAACTGTTGCAAATTGTCAAGGCGCCTGGAAGAAAAGAGTTCTCCCTAATAAAAGATAAAAAATAAAAAAATTAAAATTCTAACAGAATATAAAAATAATGAAGGAAGTGGAAATATTATTACTTACCATTATAAATACAATAAAAAAATAAAATGTCATCATCATCATCATGGTTCAGGTATATGTATATTATAAAAGTGGTGTATATGTATGAATCATGAAAGTTCTGCTAATGGTTATGGGAAAACTCAAAAGCCTGATAAACAAGATGCACTATTTTGATTTTAGACTTTGGATAAACCAATCTTGTTTATACTAAGTAATCATTGCCAATACAGAAAACAATTTACAAATTTCTCATTTCAAGAGGCAGACAATGATTACTAAAAAGGTTCTATGGCAAATATTTATATAAAAAAATGTTTATATTCTACCTCTTTCAAGATACATATTCCAGAGAAGCATACCTGTTCATATATGCTAATATAAATATGCAAAATATTTCATCATGCCAGATCTTGTTTACCAATTGGAAAAAGTAATCAATAATGAAGCTGTTACAAAATTCTAATAAGGAAGGCAATCAGGCAGTCATATGCCTATAAAGTATAAAATGAAGTTAGTAAAAAAACAAGTTAATAAAACAACAAATAAAAACTAAATTAGTAAAACAAAAACAATGAAAACCATGTTAGTAAAACAAAAATGAGTAAAAACAGAATAAAAAAAATTACTGCATTATATACAATCAATTTGCTAGAGAGGAATAAATTGTAAATAGTCTTGAATCAGTGTGTCAACCATTCATCCATTGTGCTGGTAGCTAAAACAAACCAACAAAAAAAAAAACAATAATAAAAACATTACCTTTCATATGTGCTACCTATCACAGAGTAAAAAATCAGTCAGTCATTTTTCTTGAGTGGCATATTTATTAATAGTTGATAAAAGTTTTTTATCAAATAACATTAAAAAAAAATCTAAAATTGAATACTTACCTACTATAGAAAACTTCAAACCTGGAGTTTTAGTAAAATTCTCTACATTCACAGGTTTGCAGGTTACGTTCGGACACAGATTACTGTTACTAGATGAAGGGCCTGGCCTATTGATATCGTTGGGAACACTTGTTGACCAGCCTGGTGTGTTGATATCATCCAGAAAACCACTCGTAGTTTTTTTCTTTTTGGCTGGTAAAGGAGTTTCTTCTTCTGATGATGAAAAATATTCTTCAAGATCACTACAACTAACACTATCCTCGGAGTCAAAGGACAAATTCATCACCGCTGGAATAATCCGTATCGGAGGCCATCATGTCCCGTTCATTTATTTTGCGTACTTTTGTTTCTGTTAATCTAACAAATTGTGAAAAAAAATTTAAAAAAAATTGACCTTATTCGCAAAAAAATTAATAAAAATTTTATTTTTTAACTTACAGAAAAATGGCGACTACCTACGAAAAGAGGAAAAAACGACGAAGAGAATTATGGTATAGGCGCATGCGTAGTCCTTATAGTTTTTCTGTAATTTCAAATAGAAAACCGAACTTCAACAAACGAACATTAACGAGCGCAATCGTCGCCGACAAACCGGAAGTAGTTAAAATGTACTGGACTATTATTCCCTCTTTTCTTTCGCTGTTCAGCTTTTTTTTTTAATCTCTCTCTGGCGCAACTTCGATCCTTCACTATGTCTACTGTTTCATTCTCGGGGGCAAACGACACTTGAGAAGAGAAGGTTCCAGATGGCCATAATGTAATCGTTTAGGGGCAAACCCCGTAGACTCGTGGTACGTGCAATTAATAATTTTCACTATTTGAGGAAGTACTTTCACCCATTGTTTATGATTTTCCTTCAAATGTGCCCGAAATAAGTTTCCCAATTCCTTCATAATCCTTTCACATGGGTTAGATTGGGGATTTCTTATAGAGGTTAAGATATGGTGTATGTTTTCCTGTTTTATCCAACTTTTCCATTCCCTGGATATAAATGGCGTCCCATGGTCACTCAAAATTGCACGTGGTCTTCCCACCTGAACGAATTGTTTCTTCTTTAACACAGCAATAGAATTTTTTGTATCAGCTTTTTGCAATGGATAAGCCCGTACCAGCTTCGAAAACACATCGAACGTCACCAAGGTATATTTATATCGACGAATCGAAGGTAATGGGCCATAAAAATCGATGGCCAACAATTCATTTGGGTTTTGGGCTATAATAGGAGTCAATATTCCTGCATAATTTTTATTCACCGGTTTATTTTGTCTGCATCCATGGCACATCTGAAGTGTATTAATAATCGACCTATACCTATTTGGCCAATAATACCACCACTGTAAAATTTTATTCACTTTAAGTGTGCCGTATTGTCCATATGTCCTATGTACATAATTTATTAAGCGCATTCTTAAGCTTTTGGGTATGACTATTCTCCAGTAATCGGTTCCTTCTTTGACCTGAAACATCAACGTTCCGTTTATCATTTTATACTGATTTATTTTATTTTTTTTTTTTTTGCGTCGGTTTGCTTGCGTAGGTCGGTATCATTGTAACATTGTATTATCTTTTTGCATGTGGGATCGGATGACTGAAAAATTTTTATCCTCTTCATGTCCCTTTCCATTGACATATCCGCATCTATTATAAGTGGAGTTAACCGTGCTCCCTCTAATGCTAAATTTTGGCCTGTATCCGGTACCAGATTTCGGCTCAATATGTCCGGCACGATATTTTCCTTCCCTGAGCAATGAACCACTCGGTAGTTAAATCTTTGTAAATATAATGCCCACCTTATAAGCCTATCGTTTGTTAAGTAGCATTTATTTATAAACTCTAGACTCTTGTGATCCGTAATAATAATAATCTCGGATCCTAATAGTAAATGTTTAAGTTTATT
>JAQFVV010002326.1:0-28836 GCA_028023455.1 Epiperipatus broadwayi | reverse complement strand
ATACCCTGAACAAATTTCTTCTCAAAATGAAACATTTTTATCTGTTTGCACATAAAGTCATATACTTTAATTCTTATAAAAGTTCTGCCAGTAAAAGAAATAGCACATATATTAAACACGAGAAAGTATAAGTAATTTTAAACTGTATTTCGTTAAAAAGAAAGTCAAAAGATTGCGATTGATACGTTTTTTTGTTGTTAATATAAATTATGCTTTAATATGTATAGGAGCGCACAGCCACGTAAGTTTATGATGATGATAAATGTGGTATCTTAGGGAGGGAAAGTACTTTTGGGAATTTACTTCAGTGTAATTCCTATGTAAGCATTTCAATAAATCATAAATAAGTTGGTGCTATTTATAATTGTGCTGCAAATATACACACATAAACCCATCATCTTTCAAAACATATTTACTTCAATGCAACCTTCCTAAATAATTTTAAAAATTTGCTTGTCATGCTGTGTGTAAAAATAAAATGTATAAAAAAATAGAACTCTTGTCGGGAGGAGGTGTAAACGTAAATGGTTTTTAGGAGAACGATAGTAAACATTTTTTTTTTTTTATATATAGTCTTTTTGTAAAATTACTAACCGGATGTTTTGTAAATGTTTTCATTAATCATGTACCGTAATTACTAACCCTAAGTAAAATATTTTTTTTTGATCATTTTTTTGTAAGCAACTTTACTGATATGTAACAAGCACAGACGACGTTACATTGTTTTTTTATTATTAAACATGTTTGCATTTAAAAATTTTCTTTAAGAATTAAAAATTGAAATTAAATATCAACTTAAACTCGTATATATAAATCACACATATAAAAAAAAATTATTAAAATAAAACTTTATTAAAAATAGAAAGATATTTTAAAAACAAAAACCTAAAAAGATTTAGAGATAAAAATATATCTTTAATCTTGGAAAACACATTAATTAATCAGAAATGGAAATGATTGTTTTAATTAGTTAAATGTAAACCAGCCTTGGGCATTTAAATGTAAAAACATCGGTCAGATAAGAAAACAATAGAAACTTTTAGCAAATAAAAAGAAATCCGTATGGAATCGGACCTCAGTGAAAGGACCATCGCATCGATGACATAATGTAAATTCAATCCTTCAAATTAATATAAAAGAACAAGTTTGAAAATTATTAGATTGATTATTTATGATGTGACAGATATGTGTTAGTGCGGAAGTGAAGGAGAAGGGATTGAAAAGATGCACTCTTCAATCCTTTCAGTTTTTCCAAAGAAAGAAAGAGAAATGAACTATCGTTTTCTACATTGAGGACCAACTAAACTAAAAAACCTCCGAATAAATAAATGAAACAATGGCTAAATGGATACCAATCTTTTTAGGACGGAGTGGGAATTCACATTCAAATGGCAAGGAACATATAAAGATGAACTGTTTAAAAAACCATAAGTACTTTATAATTTATGAACATTAAATTAAACTTTCCATATATAAAAAATACAAATAGAATCCTATCTGACCAACGTAAACTAATATTAATAATGTTATTTGATATTTTTTTTATTTAAAGTCATTTCCATTTATTTATTTTTTGTTTTTTAAGTTTTATTATGATTTCTGTTTTCTGTTAAGTTAAATTATATAAATCTTAAACTTAAGTCGGGTGTGAATGGCTGTATAGATTTGTAAAGTTATATTAGGGGAGGGTAATCTTAGGTTATTTGTTTCGTGGTTAAATTGGGTCTATGGATTGGATATATTGGTGTAATTTAGTAGATGTAGTAGAGATTCGCTATGGGCAGAATCACTTCATATGCCGCACACACCCGTTTGCCTATGGAAGGAATTATAAGTTGGATACCGCAGTTCCTTTCTATAGAGTTTTTTGTTTTATTGCTCTTTTTCACAGCTAGATGTAATATTCCTATCTGACGAGAGGCAATTTCTTCTCTTAACTTTTTATGCTGTCGTTTTTTATTACATTGAATACATCGATGTATCAGATGAATTGATGCCAGTTTGACTACGAATTTTAGCCTAAGGTTAAATAGGGATAGAATGGTTATTCTCAAATGCAAATCTATGTAGTCTATTCATACTCGACACTAAATAAAAATGCATTAAATTTAAGTTGTTTATAGACATTTGCATGGATTCGTTATCGGTTAATTATGTTTTGGATTTCATATTTGATCAAAATATATAGACATTCGATAAATAATGATACCTCATGGTGAGTATCTAAAATGTATTTATTCGGATGTCTTTTAAGTTATTGGTGACAATGCAAGTATCTTATGGTCAATTCTATTGGGTTACTTATAAATTTCCCTCTGCAATTGTCAGTATCAATGATTTTATATTTTGATCGTTTATGTTTATTTTGAAATGTTTTTAACCGTTGAAGTCTGTGTAACCGATCTATATGCAACATATTAAAACAAGCTTTTATAATCCCATCTGTGCGAACTTAATTAAAATGTAAACTTATAATATAATAGAAATTAAAATGTAAATTCAAATTCAAAGTAAAGTTAAAAATAATGTTAGATGTTAAAATGTAAACTGATACTAAAACAATTTTCAATCTTATATATATGTGCATAAATAAATGTTTGTGTGTTAATTACTGGCAGTGGCTTATTTTATTCTTTTTTTATATATACTCTTATATTATATTATTAAATCTCTGCTATTCCACTGAGCTAGTGACATGGGCTAATGACCGGATGCAAAATATAAAAAAAAAATTTTTGACTTACATATCTGCCTACTCTATAAATTTTTCTAGGTTCAAATGCCTAGATGGCGCCCTGTAGTGCAGATACCTTTAGTCTACCTTCTCTGGATTGTTACAATATACATATATGAAATGAATAATTTAATTTAAAAAGTTAACACTCCGTTAGTTGTTTTTTTTTTGTGATTATTCAGAGTTTTCTTGCTGGCATTCAGATTTTCCTTTTGGAAATAGCATTGAGATTTCTCTGGGGAGAACTCTTGCAGATTTTGCTTTTGCTTGTTGAGATTTTATTTCAAAAAGTTATACAACTATCATCTTCAAAATCATGGAGAAGTTTGAACATGCTCCATCTAAAAGTCAGATGAATTTGATGGATTCTACTATGCTTGGCTAGGCAAATAAATAGCTTTGCCTATCGCCGAGGTTCCTAAATACCATCAAAATGCCTTAGTATCCACTCAATAGTCATCTGAACTCTGTGCCGTGTCTGTAGGACTTTTTGTGAAACCATGCTACATATTTCCATTTTCATTGTCCAGACAAATACCTATCGATGGTTGGATTAAGCCATGATGCTGCCGAACAGGAGCAAGGAACCAGGATGGTAATCATATCTCTCCTCCATTGAACTATTTACTTTCTACCCTTTTTTGTACATACCTTTTTAAAGCGCTTATTTGAATTATATTTCTGAAATGTATTTAATGATATTTGTAATGTAACCATTTTATTAGACTAGTCTTAAATATATATGTGTGTGATCATCTATCTATATTTAACCCTTTTTCCTTCGCTATTCTTCATTACTAACACGTGTAAATATTTTGAATTCCATTGCGGTTAAGTTTAAAAGTTAATTTTTTTCATTTAAAATCTCTTTCCAATTTTATTTATGTTTCTAAATTCCATACGAGTAAGTTTCCTTTATTTGCCAACTTGATCTCCTCAATAATGCCTCTTTTGTCCGCCAGTAGATTATTACGTATATCTGATTTAGCTACATACATTTTAAATAATTTTTAAACTGTCTGTTTTTAGCACAAAGCAATTAGAAAATGCTTTGTGAAAGATTTTTACTATTGTACTTTATCGAGGAGATTCAAGTTGACAATTTTATTAAAATTGGGAAGAAAAGACTTAGACCGCAAAAATATTATATCATTTAATCTGTTTGTAGTGTCTAATTAGTTTTTCATTAATTTAGGGAATAGCGGAGGCCATTAAAAACATTCTTAATATTTTGAAGTCATTAATTAAACATATTATTTAACTATAAAAAGCTTGAGTTTCCTAATTTTATTATAATGCTTTATTTTACTTTTCCAATGATCCAGGCATGCAAAACACATGTTTCTTAGTACTTTTATTGCACTTTTAACTATTTAGCTCCATAGGTGTTCCCATCCATGTCTCTACCTCTGTTGCTAAGCATTGTGGCCGATGAGAAAATAATTTGTGTGTCTCAGATAATGTTGTTTGTTCATAATTAGCCTCTTTATTAATCTTTAAGTCAATAAACATCACATGACCACCATTTCTTATGCTTGCTTATAACTCTAGGTTGCTGTGTGTGGCAATACGTATAGTGAGTTTTGCCTGTTTTTATTAATCTTTATTAAATTATAAAATATATACGCACGCACACATATATAGGAGGATATATATTTATTAGTTACTAAAACTGTATGATCAAAGTATAGACTAATTTAATATATATATATAATAAAAGCATTTAACATTAGCTATTTATTAATTTTTCTTCTTGTGTCCTGCATAGTCTATAGCAGTAGTAGAGTGGCGGAGTGTGTAGTTCAATGTCCGTGGTCGCGGAATCAACTCTGTCATTTCCAGCGTTCTACTTCATATCAATTTCCGATTATATATTCAGCCTTTTCTAAAATCATTCAAATTAGATATTTATCTTTTTTTTTAATATATGCGGGATTCGAACTCAGACTTTCACACGACCCACAACTCTCAGTGCTATCTTAAATTGCTGACCCACCTAATTACACACATGTTGAAAAGATAAATAATCACCAACAATATATATATTTCGTGCTAAACCAGCACTCTTCAGTTGGTCCAGATTACCATCTCCACACACATATACATACAATCAGTACTTCATACCTTAATGAACAGGCTTTTTTTGGTTTGTTTGTTTATCTAATGTTTCGCTAATGACACTCAAGACATTTTCCTTTTTTTTTTTTTTATTGTTTCAATTTTTTTTTAGCCTCCGGTTAAATTTATTATCTTTTATTTTTTCATCTACATATAAATATACCATCAATTTTTTTTTTTTCACTTTAAGTTTGAGGGAAAATAGCTCAAAAAAGATCATTCCAATTTGAAGTTTGAATAAAAATAATGCAAGCTTTTATTAAAGTTTATGTTATTCTAAAATTGAGGGGATATCAAAGAGAGCAAACATTGGCAATTACTTCCGATGATGATCGAATGGTATTGCTTGATGTAGTGTTCCATTGCTTAGTTGTTTTATCTGACAACATACACGCATACATATTATAACGATCCAAAACAATAGTGGAGACAGCAATCTACGTATCTGCAACTACCAGGGCGCCATCTAGGCATTTGAACCTAGAAAAATTTATACAGTAGGCAGATACGCACTGTTAAGATTCCACTTTATTTTATATTTTGGTCATTAGCCCATTGTCACTAGCTCAGTGAGTAGCAGAGATAATAAAATATAAATTTTATATCTTAAATATAAAAGAATAAAAGCCACTGCCAGAAATTAACACATAAAAATATTTATTTACGCACATATAAAATAACATTTAAATTTTGAGGAATAAATTCAACATTTTAGATTTTTCTATTAATCTTTAGTTTTACATTTAAGTAAATTACAACCATGAGTTTAATATTTATTTAGTGAGTCAAGTATGAATAGACTACATAGATCTTCATTTGAAAAGAAAATATTCTTTCCTGATTTAACCTTAGGCAACAAATTTCGCAATCAAACTGGTGCCAATCCATCTGATACATTTATGTATTCAATGTAGCATGAAAATAGGATAACACAAAATACTATACGGTCAGGAATGTACATCTGAACAGCAAGTAGAATTAGAGAAAAAATTGTCTCTCTACCAACCAGGAATGCTACATCTGTTGGCGAGTAGAACAATAAACATAAAACTCCATAGGAATGGACTGCGGTCCTTTGCTGTCTTACAAAACCATCCATAGCAAACAGAGGTATGTGGCATATATATAATCCTGCCCATAGCGGATCTCATACTACATCTACAATTACACAAATATATCCAATCCATTGAACCAATTCAACTACGAAATGAACAACCTAAGATTACCCTCCCTTAATATAACTTTACAAAACTATATAGTCATTCAAGTCCGACTTAAACTTAACATTTAAATACGTTTGCACAGATTATTTTTATACAATTTGTTTTATAATGTCGAGTATAGATCGGCTGCATAGATTCCACGGTCAAAAACATTCCAAATTAAACACAACCGATCAAAATACAAAGTCAATCAATAACGTCAATTGCTGAGGGAATACAGGAGACCCTTTGGTGTTCATCATAAGACACCGCAGTGACATCGTTGACTTATATATTCCAATCGACTGTGAAAACCACAACATAATCAACTGCTAACGAATCCATGCAATGTCTATACCCAACTTAAATGTACTGCATTTAATAATTTCTACGATAAATATTACTACAAATAAAAATAATAAAATGGAAATGATTTTCGCAAAACTTAACTATATAAATTTAAACAATCAATTATTAATTTGAAAATCAAATAAGAGTTCATTTTAAAATTTAAATTAGCTGAATCTTTAAAAAAAACAATGACGAAAGTTCTTAATTACTTTTTTTTGTTGTTAATTTGTAAAGTTCATAGCTCACGGCAGAAGAGTCCAGGTTTCTGCTTTTAATTCCCGCGATGCCTCCATTGGAAGATAATGTTCTGGAGATGGCAATAGCTGGTTCAAGGTATCACAGTCTTTTCATTTTTTTTAAATAGAAAGTGTGGTATGTGCGTCCTACCACATCTCTCAAACACAAAACGCTGGAACTGTCAGAAAAAAACTGTATTTCCCTTTTTATATTATCCACACGGATTCAATCAACAAAACGTCACTAATCCATCACTTTCGTTAGGGTCAGAGCCAAGGCTTAGTGCTTCCATTAGTCAAGCTAATTTCTCTTTATTTTCTTATCCATCTTTCATCAGATCATTTTAATTATACAAGAGCCCAAGGGCCAGTTTGGTTTTCGATAATTCATAAACAATCATTTCCATTTACAGATTACATTAATTAATACCTGTTTTTATTTTTAAATCTTGTACTTTTTTATAAAAAAGTACATTCAAATACTTATTAGTTTTTTTAAAAAAAATATTTTTAAAGTTTGGCCTCTGTGCGAATGTATATACGTTTAACAAACATTTTAATTTTAGTGTTTAGTTTTTTACTTTTATTTGCGAACTTTTACGTTTTTATTTTAAATTAATGTAACGACATATTTATATATTGTTACAATATAAATAATAATATAATATGGAATAACATTGGATGAATACCGCAATTTCCATAACTGCAGCAATGTCCATAACTGAAAAAATAATAGAATAGGGAAAAGCAAGAACACTTTAATTTTTGATATATATATTATCACAATCTATATACAACATGTCACACACATATTTTATCATAATAATTCAGTACAAGTATATTGTCTATACTGAACTTAATGTAATTAGAAAGGATCAGAAGGGCACTTAAAAGTCTGAGTTCAAATCCTTTCTAATTATATTAATTCAGTATAGACAATATACTTGTATTGAAATATTGTGTATTCAGCCTATATTCTGCCCATTCCTCTTTCGTGTATTTAAATGAGCATATTAAAGTCCTATACGTGAAGGGTTAGTCAACATGGGTGTGATAATAATATTGGCATTAATAAGGACTTTGAGCATTCCATCATCAGTTTTTCAATCATGTGAATGGCTGAAGAGTTGGAGAGTGGAGAAGATTGAAGCCTGTCCATTAAAGTTTGAAGATTTGCTATCTTAATATAAACTGAGCACTGATTAAATATATGTGTGGGAGATGATGATCTAAGCCAACTGGTTCAGCACAAAATGCATATATTGGTGATCATTTATCTTTTTCACATGTGTTGTCATATGTATTGGTTGTATGAGATAGAGTGGGTAGTTGAAGGGAGCTTAAAAGTCTGTGTTCAAATCTAGCACTGACACAACCACGGAAGAAATAGCCTGAAATTAAAATCCCTTAAATTAAACATAAACGAATTTAAACATAGTTATTAATCTTTATCCATGCAGCTATCTACACCCAAATTTAAATTTAATACATTTTAGTTAAAACATAATACACACACAAAAAAAAAATGAAATGGAAATGATTGCTTAAACATCTACATAAAAAATATCAATAATTGAATTTGCATTCTTTAAGTCAGATAAGAGTTCTTATTTTCAGTTATTAATTACTTGCAATTTTAGGAAAGTTCTTATTAGATAGACACAATAGTTCATACTTTACGGATTTAATAGATTGAGAAGTCCATCTTCGTGATCACTTTCGTAGATTTTGTCCTTCTTTGAAATGAAACTGCGACTTGCCATGCATTTGGTCAAGAACTGTCATCCAGAGGCCTCAGCTGGTTTGTCTGAAAAATTAAATTTATTGCAGACTTCCACATTCAATATAGCTAGTTATAACGATCTATTCATAGTCAGCTCTAAGATAACAATTATAATAATAATTTGGCTTTTATCTTTTTACTAGTCTCTTATCATTAGATCTTGAGATTTAAACAGCAAGACATCACTAATCCTCTGGTGTTTCAATTACAGTCTGTGCTGACATTTCTGGTGTTTGCATTGGTCCTTTAATTTCTTTGTACTCTCTTATCTGACCCTTTAATTTATTTTAAATGCCTCAAGGGCCAGTTTGTTTTTGAACAATCATTTAATTAATAAGACAATCATTTCCATTTTCTAAGATTATAGAAATCAACATTATTTCTATTTCCAAAAATATCAAATCTTTATATCTTTACTTTTTTTACAAAAAAAAAAAACTTTCAAATATTTTTATTTTTTTTTTAAAATAGTTTTTAAAGTTGCCCATCATGCGATCTATATATATTAAACAACTTTTAATTTTCAGTTTTTAAGTTTTTTTCTTTTTAATAAATCAATTTTTATTTACGATCTTTTTATTTTCATTTTAAAATAATGTAATGGCATATATTCCGTTACATATCAGTAAACTTCCTCAAAAACAAAAACATTAAAAAAAAAAAAGAATTTACTTCGTGTTAGTAATGACGTTACACAAATTGATTAACTAAATTTTTTTTAAAAGGACAAAACTTTGGTTATTAATGAAAAGACATAACTTTGTTAGTAATTACAAGAAAAAAAATGCTGACTATTCTTTCCTTTTCACCCTAGCTGAGATTACACCTCCTTCCTAGAAGTGTTCCCTTTTCCCTACATTTCATTATTAACTTAGGCAAGTCAAAGAAGTTATGTGATTTTAGACTTTTTTTTTTTTTTTAAATTAAATTATGATTTATATTAATTGTTACATTTTATTCCTCGCATTTATTTTCTACATATACACAGTTTTCTTACTGGCAGTACTTTTTACACAAAATTCATAACTTTATATATAATACAAACAATATATTCTGATTTCAGAAAAAAATATTATGGGCTTCATTTTCAAGGTACTCGTGGTTTATTAAATATCGGACTATAACATTACGTTAAAACACAAATATATATACTCATTTTTAAAGAAAAATCTTACTGGCATGATTTATTTTTAACATTCTCAGGGCACTCGTGGTTTATTAAAGATCGTGCCATGTTGGGAGTCCATTTTAATGGTCAATGAAAAGAGCCTTAAACGTATCCGCACTACATGGGCGCCATCTAGGCATTTGAACCTAGAAAAATTTATATAGTAGGCAGATATGTAAGTTAAGATTCAAAAAATTTTCTTATATATATTATTCTGACCGTTTGCCCAAGGTCACTAGCTCATAGAGTAGCAGAGATTTTAAACATTTATAAGTTTCAATAGATTTCTATTCTCAAAGTATATATTAAATATTTAGAACAATAAAATAAAAGAAGCCACTGCCAGTAATTAACACACAAATAGATTTTCATTAACGCACATTTAAAATTGAGGAATAAATTTATTTTTAGATTTTAACATTAATATTTTTTTTTTAAATTTAAATTACTATTTTAAATAGATCGCACAGATGGATATTTAATTATATTTTACTTTAGCATATCGAGCATAGATAGTCTACATAGATTTTTTTTTCACTTAAAAACTTATCAAAACATTCATTCAATCTCAGATTAAAAGTTCGTAGTCAACCCAATGCCTGCTTCCAGATATATAGTCGCAATCGATGCAATATGAAGATGCTAGCATAAAACCACGCAGACAGGAATGTGCATCTGACAGCGTGATATTATTTGAAGGAAATGATCCGTGTCTAGAACAGGAAAGTGCATCTGTCAGACTAAGGAATCATGTATATATATATTTTAAAGAGTGCTACTTATGGGGGAAGAGTGGTCTTTTTGCCAACTTATAAATCCCTGTCCATAGAGCTAGAAGGGGATAATGGTGCAGGAAATACATCTGCAACCATTGCAACGGTATGACTGCCTCTTTGGGGTCATGCATTCAGATGGGCACTTTGCCCTGTATGCTAAACACGCTTCACATTACATTAATATAAATGTCTATATATCTCTCCACTAGCACCGACACAACCACGGAAGAAATAGCCTGAAATTAAAATCCCTTAAATTAAACATAAACGAATTTAAACATAGTTATTAATCTTTATCCATGCAGCTATCTACACCCAACTTTAAATTTAATACATTTTAGTTAAAACATAATACACACACAAAAAAAATGAAATGGAAATGATTGCTTAAACTTCTACATAAAAAAATATCAATAATTGAATTTGCATTCTTTAAGTCAGATAAGAGTTCTTATTTTCAGTTATTAATTACTTGCAATTTTAGGAAAGTTCTTATTAGATAGTCACAATAGTTCATACTTTACGGATTTAATAGATTGAGAAGTCCATCTTCGTGATCACTTTCGTAGATTTTGTCCTTCTTTGAAATGAAACTGCGACTTGCCATGCATTTGGGCAGGAACTGTCATCCAGAGGCCTCAGCTGGTTTGTCCAGAAAATTAAATTTATTGCAGACTTCCACATCGTGAAAATCTGCAATATAGCTAGTTATAACAATCTATTCATAGTCAGCTCTAAGATAACAATTATAATAATAATTTGGCTTTTATATTTTTACTAGTCTCTTATCATTAGATCTTGAAATTCAAATGGCAAGACGTCACTAATCCTCTGGTGTTTCAATTACGGTCCGTGCTGACATTTCTGGTGTTTGCATTGGTCCTTTAATTTCTTTGTCCTCTCTTATCTGGCCATTTAATTTATTTTAAATGCCTCAAGGGCCAGTTTGTTTTTGAACAATCATTTAATTAATAAGACAATCATTTCCATTTTCTAAGATTATAGAAATCAACATTATTTCTATTTCCAAAAATATCAAATCTTTATATCTTTACTTTTTTTACAAAAAAAAAAACTTTCAAATATTTTTATTTCTTTTTAAAATAGTTTTTAAAGTTGCCCATCATGCGATCTATATATATTAAACAACTTTTAATTTTCAGTTTTTAAGTTTTTTTCTTTTTAATAAATCAATTTTTATTTACGATCTTTTTATTTTCATTTTAAAATAATGTAACGGCATATATTCCGTTACAATATATATATATAGTAACATTTCATGTTTTAGTAGATTCTGGTAGGCCTTCTTTTACACACTATAAAGTGAAAGTTAATCAAGCTATGGATAAGAAAATATCTTGTTTGTATTTCTAAAAACATAGCTATATTTTCTGATTAACTGGACTACTAATGATTGCGACTGGAATTGCTGACAAAGTTAGTTTTAATTTATAAGAGGGTGCCATAGTCAATAGACTCCTAACTTCGCCATATCCCATAATTTTGATGCAAGTAACTAAAAGCTTGGGGTTATGATTTCCTATAACTTTATTTATTTTTTAGAGAATATTATTCCCGGAGTTTAGTCAATAACTATTGGCAAAGGTAAATTATACACTCAAATTCTAATAAACTAAACATTAATAAATTTAATAACTATCATTAATAACACACAATAAATAAATAGTTGATATTAGAAATAAATATTTTTATTCTAACAAATTAAAATATTAAAAACACAAATTACTAATAAGTTGGAAAGAATACATGCACACTAATCTAGATATGAATCAATTAATGAAAAACAGTTTAACAATTACAGTTCACTTCTGAATTTCTTCTACAAAGTTCTTTAAAATGAAAGTCTCTTGAATGAGAAAATTAATGTTCTCTATCAGGATTATATAATGAGCTTAATGGAGAATGGTTTGCAAATGCTTAATCTAGTCACAATTGGGAATAGTTGAATTTTAGCTTACTTGTAAGTTTAGCAAATTTCCATAGATGGTTAAATACCATGCGTAGTTTTTCATGAGGTAGAATGATCTTGTGGCCATTGGTTTTAACTTGTTCTTGATCTGTCTTAAAGAGTAGTCATAAAAGCTTTTCTGGGGTCAATGTCTTCATGACGAATGATGTCAAAAGCTTCGGTCCACTCCAGCATGATGAATTATTTCAGTGTAGGGTAGTCCTGGATCTTTCGTGATCCAGGACCAGCCAAAAGAAAAACAGACAAGACCCTGATCACACTGTTATTTTTCTTTTTATACTAGAGGTCTGGTTTTCAGACTTCGCATATTTTTTCGTCCTTTTATCAACATACAAGATAATGATCTTGTACATTCTTTCTTAAATTTAAGTTACACAGTCTTTTTTTTTATAAACATAATTCTGTCATCTTTAATTAGCTTCCAAAAAGGTTTTACTAATTGTAATCTGCGTGTGGAATTCTCTTTCCTTTAGTTCATCTGGATTAGTAATCTGTGTGTATTTTATTCTTTCCAATTTTAACTTTTATTTTTAATTACATAAAAAAAAAATATGAATGAAAAATGTAACTTTCATTGTACATTTTAAAAAAAAAATTACACAAACTAAAAAAAATTTTTAATTGCGTCTTTTAATAAGATGCTAAATTTATTTTTTCCTTTATTTTTACCAAATGCCAATATATTTGTATCATATATAAATAAATGGTACAATATATATATATAATAATCAAATATAAGTATATTGTCTACACTAAACTTAATATAATTAGAAGGAACTTGAACTCAGACTTTCAAGCTGTTTACAGCTATGCACTCAATCTTATACAACGAATACACATGTCCACATACATGTGAAAAAGATAAATGATCTCCAATGACTATTTCACACTGAGCCAGCACTCATAAGTTGGTTCAGATCATTATCTCCCACACATATATACAACCAGTGCTCAGTTTGTATTAAAATAGCAAATTTTCAAACTTTAATGGACAAGCTTCAATCTTTTTCACACTCCAACTCTTCTTCCATCCATATCATTGATAATCTGATGATGAAACAGTGTTGTTGGTATGACAATAATATTGGATCTAGCGTTTTGAGAGTTTCATCATTAGATTTTCAATGTTATGGATGGCAGAATAGTTGGAGTGTGGAGAAGATTGTAACTTGTCTATTAAAGTTTGAAGATTTGCTATCTTAATATAAATTGAGCACTGATTGTATATATGTGTGGGAGATGGTGATCTGGATCAACTGATGAGTGCAGGTTCAGCACGAAATATGTATATTGGAGATTATTTGTCTTTTTCACATGTACAAGGTCATGTGTATCAGCTATAAAAAATTGAATGGATAGTTGTAAAGAGCTTGAAAGTCTGTGTTCAAATTCCTTCTAATATATATATATATATATATATATATATATATATATATATATATATATATATATATATATATATATATATATATATATATATATATATATATATTGTAACCAAATTAAAGTTTAGATCACAGATCCAGTGTAACCAAATGAGATCTGGTCTATTAAAGAATTTAAAAAATTCAAGTATTGTAAAAATCTCAAATATTCCAGTATTGTTAAAAAATGTAACTTAATAAAGATGATCAAACGATCCAAATGTATTTAATAATTAGGAAAAGATTCAAATATAAATCTCTAGCTCAATAAACGAAAAATGCATTGTAGATTTTATATCAAAAGAGAAGAATTATTTAACATGAGTAGTGGCTATTAAACCAAAGATCAGGCTGAGTTATCTATCATATTACGGGTCATTGGATGAAATAAAACATATTTCTATTATTAGATTTCTCAAGATATCCCACTATCAATAATTATAAGCAAATTATTAACAACAAGGATTATAACTCAGGTATATGAAATCACGTGAGGTGAGTACACTAGTAATTCAATAAAATATAACTCAGGTATACAGACAGTAGATCTTATCCACTTTCATTTCTTGGTTTGATGTTAAGTGCATGTTTAAACAAATACTAAGTGAATATGGTCTAGCAGGGCGCCACTAGATTATCTGAATCTAGACACAGTTATATCTAATAACCTTTTCACATGTACCGGGTTTGAATCCCTTTTTGGTACTTTATTTCTAATAAAAATGGGAGATTTTGCTTTTTGAGCCATATCACTATACACACTAATATTTAGGTAAAAGTAAAACATCTATAAACCACAGTGGAGTTCATTAGACATAAATCATTTCTCAGATCTTAACATAACAAATGTGTTTCAATATTTTTATAAGTTTACTAGCTCAGATTATGTATAACTAATTTAGGATGGCAATTCACTCATCCTTGCATGAAATAGATGATGGGATGTGGTTATAATAATACTAAGAAATCACTAAATATTATGAAATTAATATTTATTTATGGCCTTTAAACATTTAAACAGCTCATTAATTAAAACGTTGATGATGATGATGATAATAATAATAATGATAATGACAAGGGTTTCAACTACAGCTCTAGGACTAAGCCTAAACATAAAACTAATTTTTATAAAGAAATTCATAATTATTGCTTAATTTTAGCATATTTACTTATATCTTAAATAACTGATATTCAACCACTGATGATGATGAATGATCACACTTAACAAAGACTACACTTAATGAAATATATACACCTCGTTTAATAAAACAAACTAATATTTATTACTGCATTTCTAACATATACATAAAAATTTCTAGATAAACATGAAAATTGATATGAATAAGAATAATAATAATAATTGATTATATAGCAATCCTCAGATTAATTTCAAGTTCTTCCCCCTTTCCCTTCAAATGTATATTGTATTAAGTTGGATGTTACATTGCCCATGATTTTCATTCCATGAGAAAAGTATTTCAAGAAAAAAAATATTATCCGCTCATTAGCACACATACTTTATAAATCTAACATGTAAGTAGAATGTTAAAAAAAAATGTTAATAGAAATTAGAAAAATCAAGTTCTTAGAAAAGAGTTTTAAATCATTATCTCCCCCTCCCTTCTAAGCGCTGAAATCTATACTTTCTCAAGACAAAATAATTTAATATTTTAACACCATCTATTATTTCACATTCACTCGCAATTATACACATATAAAAATACCATTATGTATGTGCGTGTTTTATCCCAAAATAATAATAATATATTAGTTAAAACTAAAATCATAATACCGTAAAAAAAAAAATTATTTTACACATTAATATTTCATAACTGTAAAATTAATAAACAAATAAATTTTGATACATTCAAAATCATTTATGTAGTTCAAAGCTATTATTATTAAGACATTCTTGGTTTCCATCGATCTGAATTGTCTTTAAAAGTTCTTTAAATAAAATATGTCACTTTATTACTAAATTTTTATTAATATTCTGATTTCATAAAGAAAATAGATATAAAAATCATATTACCGATCCAAGGGTTCACTTGTCTTGTATACTGTCTATACTTGGCAGCAACAATTTCCGTGTTCTTTGGAACAATCACTTTCTTGAAGTATATAATTATTTTATGATGAGGATCCTATTGAAGTTATTTGCTTTAGTGGATAATTTGGAAATCATTATATCAATTTTTCTTCTCTTCCTGTCAAGCATTATTCTTTCAGTGAATGAAATACAGCAGTTGTTTTCACGTTATAAATTTTCTGGATTTAAACTCAGTTGCTGGAACAATTAATTGGATTTGATGATTAATATTTATCGGTAGTTAATTAATCTTTCATCGAATGCAGGTGAATGCTTTTTTCCTTCTATTAAGAACATCTTATTTCTCTGGTCAGTTGAAAGGTGTAGAATATTATTTTAGACAAAACATCTTTTTTTTCCTATATGATGTGCAGCTTCCCATATGGTCAGGCAAAAATCGGACATACATATAATTTTTCTAGTCAGTCATTTCTTATATTTTCAACATTCAATTTAATAGTCTAATAATCTGAATCATAATCACAATAATAATTCAACTGATTTTTCCAGACAGCTTTTTATATCCAATTTTTTAGCTAACTTAACCAATCAGAAATAGCGTCACTTGCTATTTTTGGACAAATTCATTTTAATTAGATCTCTAATTTATTTTCAACTAAATTATTTTTCAACTGAAAAGTTTAATCCTTTTTCCAGACATTTTTGTTTTAAAAAAAAATAGACTTAATCCTTTTTTTTTCTTACACCTAGGTAACATTTCAAATTTTTGAGCTTCTTTCTTTAGATCTTAAGATAAGACAATTTCAAAATTAGAGTTCCCACCCAGCTTAAGCTCCCAAAGTGACAAACAATCATTTACAAAAAAAAAATTGTTACAAAAATAGATATCTGATTCAACAGATTTCCTCTTTTAACATAAAATTGTACAAAAAAATAATTTGACAGATTTAACCCTTCCTTTTCTTTCAATATTTAATAAATGTAAATTTCTCTATGTAATGTACACACATACTTCATTATTTCAAATCATTCATAAACTAACATTAAATAATATAATTGCTAGCTTAGTAATTATAACCCTATTATTTAATTAAATCTGTAACTTTTAAATCCCAATTACAATTATAGAAAAGCAAAATAGAAGCATAGAATAAGATATTAGAATTGATCAAGCATAGGTTAGTTTTATATAAAGTCAAAGTGTTTAATATTTGAAATATAAAACAATTAAATAACTTACACATACACTGCTTATACGTATGCATTATAACTTTACTTTTTAACAAAAAATTTAAATATTAAATGTGTGTACTGCTCTTTTTGAGATTTATTAACACACAAACAAGTAAAGCATATAATTGCTGTCCCACTCTCTTTCTGTCTAAAGCATTTAAAATTTTGATCTGGTAGGGTTTGAACTTGGATGCCCTACAGCTTCTTTTATGGTTATATAAAAATGTGATGATGATTTTGTTTTACATTTTCTTACATGCACATTACTATAAATTTAGCTAATGACTAAATTGTAATGGCACTATATATATATATATATATATAGTGCCATATAGTGCCATTACACACATTATATACATATATATATATATATATATATATATATATAATGTGTGCAAGAAATTATGCTTATAAATTGTAAATGTGATACAATATAGATAGTGTACATATTTTATATTAAACTTCCTGATTTGAATTGCTAAAATAAGCTAGTTAAGAAAATAATGAAAATAGAAAATTATAGTCTGATGATGAATGCTGTATCTTACCACTTAGTTATCCCACAATGCTTTGGGATAGAGAATTTAATATACCTATATTAACCCAAATTAACACAGTGATATATATGTAAGCACTGGATTAGTATTTATATATTAAGTACTTACTTGTTTATTTACAAGAGTGTCAAAGCAAGTAGAAATTCATTTTATCTTGTGAAATCAAATTATTAACCATATTGGATGCTTTGTTAACATCATCTATGTGTTTTTCAATATATGCTATTATAAAAACACTATTTGTTAGGTTGGCTATCTCTATATGAATTGAGAAATGCAAATAATAAATAGATTCGTTTTACATTTACAAAAAGCTATATTCGACAAATAGAGCAGTGTAATGCATATAATTTATGCTTGGATAATTGATCGATTTAGCGATTATATGTAGATTTATATAGAGGTTTATTTGTACATAATCAAACATTTCTTTAAATATCAATTTTGTAATTTATTTTCCTAGATATAATTATTTTTGTTTATTAACAGTTTTGAAAGAAATGTCCAATAAAAAGGGAGTTATGCAGTTATTTAAAATTCCACCTATTCTTATTTCTGCACTCTCGATCATGGTAGGAGCCCTGTCATTAGGTTTTATGGATCCTTCATTAGAGCCTCATTTAGAGAAGGTAAATTTTTATGTATTTTTGTGCAATAGTGTGTATGTATATATATATATATATATTGAAGTGCAAAATAATAAGTACATGTTATATGTAAATGATATTGTCACAGCTAATGCTTAAAATAAATCGGCAAAATATCAGGGCTTAACCAGATTGATGATTTTCCATTGGTTATTTTAAATATTGGCTGTCTAATATGATATATATATATATATAATTAAGAACACCTATGGATGTAAATATATATATATGGATATATGTATATAATTCAGACACTTATGATGTAAATATTGAAACGTTTAATGGAAATTACCATGTATTGTACAATATAAAATTTTATCTAGAAAAATTTTCATTAATCCACAATGGCTACAACATGGTATAATAACTGTTCTTAAAAAGAGTAATTGTTTTATATAATTATTTTAAATTTGATTTTTTTATTATAAGCATTATTTACAATACATATAAAAATGTTTATATAAAAACATTTAACAAATTTTAGCCATAAAATTGCAAAAATGAAGAAATAAAATTATTTCTGTTTAACTAGATTCAGTTAATTGCTTACTATAATAATTACATTTTGAATTACAAGTATCAAATTAACTCAAACCACATCTTTGACACCATCCACTTTAGATAAATATAGCTATTATTAATCATTTACTAAATTAGAGATTGTCTCTAGCACAGATATAAACTTCAAAACTCAATTAAAGATTAATATATCTGATTTTTTAAAAATTAAACACACAAACACATGGAGTTATTCACATTACTTTTTCCCATGTGTAATATCTTTATAAATATATTAAATAACCTCAATATTACCACATATTCTTTTAAATATATATAAATAAATATACAATAAAAGACAAATGATCCCCAAGATGTATTTCCTACTGAACCAGCACTCATCAGTTGGTCTAGGTCACTATCTGTCATATATATATATATATATATATCTATCTTTATTTTTAAAAAAATATTTATCTATACTAAATAATTACATTTTGAATTACAATTTATATGAAATTAAAATAATATGTGGTAATATTGAGGTTATTTAATATATTTAATTGCCTTCTTATAATCAGTTATTATAATTAAATACATTTGCTTTTTTTATTATTGCTGCCATTAGTTACAATAACTTTTATCATATTTGTTTTTTGAGTAGAAATAATAAGCAGTCATTTTAAAAAGTTAAAAAAAATTTACAGCTATTTAGATTCTATTTTTGAGATAAAAAAAAAAAAAAGATATGAAAAAAAAGGGGAGCCTAAAATTTAAACTGCAATCTAAATTCATACTAATTTGATTTTTACAAAATAGAGATATGCTTAGGAAGGTACTGAGATTAACACCTATTTAACTTAAAAAATAATATGAAATTAATGCATTTGAAAATTGATAGCAGTAGCACATATCAATTCCAGTTTAAAACTTTCAGTATTTAGACATACAACAGATTAAGATAGTTGATTGTTATTGACGTTAGTATGTTTAATTGTTGATTGCTCTTATGTATCAATATTTATAGATCTATTTAGACTTTGTGCACGATTAGCCTTATTATTTAAGTAATATATAGTTTCAATGGACTTTGAAAATTATAATTGACTATTTGTTAGTGTGCTTTTAGAACATTTGCCTTAAACTTCTTTGAATTAATAATCTCATTCTTTTTAATCAAGTTGCAGTCTTTAGTATAAAATTAAAAAATAACAAACAAACACAGTCTTTTATTTCAAAAATATACTTCTTTATTATAATAATTCATATAATAAATCAAGATTTATAAAGAAGTTTGTGTGTGGTTTGTTGGACCATAGATAAAGATGAGTATCAACCATTACTGTAAAACGGTTGCCTTGACAACAGATTGAGATTGTTGATTGTTACTGATATTAATATTATTTAAGTTTTGGCTGCTTTCGTGTATTTATATTATTTATATAATAAAAATCTAATCATTAATTAGAATATTGTTTTGTAGAGTTTAAAGTTTTAGCTCTGTAGGAAATCATTAATTCTAAATTATAGTACTGATCCATTTATTAGGCTTTATGAATAAAATTTATACTTTGTTAAAATTCAAATTCCTATTGTTGCATAATTTATTGGGATGTTAGTTCAACACACATTTTGAATTAATACTAAATCATATCTTCTTTTTAACTTTTCAATGTTTTTGTTTAACAAAGCTTAAAAACATATAGGTTCTTCGGTATATGTTTTTAAAAAATTATACTATAAGGGAATCTTACCTTAGTTTTTTTTTATATAAATATGTAATTCCAGAATTCAAATTTGCTATTCCTCCCAAAATATTTAGATGAAAAGATTCCTAATCTTATGTTTTTTAAGATTACTAAGTATTTTTAACAGTCGTATTTTTAGGCTTGAAAGAATTAATATTTTTTTATATGTTTAATTCAATTTTTATTTCTTATTGTTTTATCTTAATCTATTTTTAAATCATCAATTATTCTTGCAACTTTTAAAAATATCTTTTTTAAATATCTAACAATTTTAGATGTTTAAAATATTTTTTCAAATTACAATTACATTGGATTATTAATCATTTGATCAATCATTTTACATATATACAAAATTTACATAAGTAAATAGAGGGATTTGAACTTAGGATTTTTCAGTTTATATTCATCCTCCACTCCTTCTCAAACAACCATTACACATGACCACATACATGAATAATGGATAATATAAAATGTAATAACTCACAAATAGATAAAAAAAATAATTGTTCATATCTATGTATAGAATACTTATAATTTTAATCACATAAATGATTATTAGTGTTAGAAATATAAATACTCCATGATAAAACCACATCTGAATATGTTAATAGGACAAATTATAAGCATATTCTAAAGGTCCATTTTTTAAAATAAACTTGCAAATATGTTTATTCTTTTGTATATCAATGCCAATCTGTTTTGTCATAATAACATATTCAGAGTTGATTGCTCCATGAAGTATTTATGTTTAGAATATATATAAATTATTTTTATTTTATACTAATTTTATATATCTTCTATTATTTTGATAATTGTTTTATTTTTATTCATAACATTTTTATATAAAAATTCTGACAACTTATTTTTCATTTTTTTATTTAATATTTGTTTTAATATTTATTATATTAAATTAATCTCACAATTTATAATAATTGCAAGCAGACTATAAACCAGAAGTAAGTCTAACTAATTAATAATAAATATTAATGCAAATATTAAATAAAGAAAACTAAAACTAAATTAATAGAAATATGTTTAAAACATTATGAATAACAATAAATCAATAATTAATTAATAATAGATGTATAAAAATAACAAAATAAAAGCAAATTATATTCAAATATATTGCTTATTAGCATAATGTTCACCAAGACTTTTATGAAAGTTCAACAGAAATAAAAAAGTCTCTAATGAAGTTGCTTATTTAAACTAATAAATAGATGTATAGACACACACATGTAAAGCATTATAAATATAAATAATTATTTTTTATATTTTGCAGCTTATTTTATGGTATTAAATTATTGTTAGTTATAATAAAAGTAAAGTAGAGATATTTTTATGCAGATGTTGTATTTGCATAAAATGATTATTTAAATAATTAATAATTCAATCTAATGTTAATTTACAGGTCACTGAAAAAGAATGGTAAATAGTCAAAATAGTTAGACAAAAAAAATTGTTTTTGAAATAGTTCAACTTTGAAATAATTGATAAAAGTTACCATCATTTATGGGGGTAAAATTAATTGATTAAAAAAAGACATAAATTCATTATTGCGATGAATCAATGCTGTAATTATATTGAAATAAACAAAAATTGGAATTGGAATTTTATCGAAGTATAAATCTTGTTTAGAAAGTTTAATGTCTGAGCAATAGCATGATGAGTAAGAGATGAACATATAAAAAGTATACTAAACATAGAAATAATTAAAAAGAAATCTTGTTTTGTGAACTTGAAAGATTTCTTACAGAGCCTAAGTCTAATCTTTATTTAAAAATATTCTTTAATTAATAGTAAAATTTTATTACATATAATTGTTGTATATGTCTTAAAATTATATACTCACAAAGTATAATCACCACATATGGAATTAAATCAGTACAGCTAAAAGCTACTTAACTCACAATTGCTACAGGCACTTAATAGCAATATAAATACTATATGTGGTGTCTCATATCACTCCTAAGAAAAGTATTTGTTTCATATAAATATTTCAAAAATGATATTTTTTTATTATAAGCATTATTTACAAAAAAATATTTAAATACTTGTATAAAAATTTTAAAAAAAAAATAGAGCCATAAAATCACACATAAAAATGAAAAATTAAATTTATTTAACTGGATTCAGTCAATTGCTTTCTTACAATCAGTCATTATAATAAAATTAATTTGCTTTTATTATTATAATCATTAGTTGCAATACATTTTATATTTGTTTTAAAAAGTAAAAAAAATATCAATGATTTGTAAAAAAATGAAAATGTACAGCCATTTAGACTACAAGTGGTATAAGATACTGATAAACCTAAAAATGGGAGTATAAAATGTATTGAACTGTTTGCTTTATCCACTTCAAAAGCACAATTGTAAAATTCAAAATTAGAATGTACAATTTTAAAGATTTTAAAAGAAATTAAATTTAAAAATTTTTGTAATTTTTTTAATTATGTGTGATAGCACACATTTTCAATCATAGGCAGAAATGTAAAAACATTCCAATTTTTTTTTAAGAAAGTTATAATTGTGATAAGTTTTTTTTTTTGTTGATTTTAATTTATTTTAAAAGCTGAGACTTATTTTCTCATTTACTTAAATTTAATTAATGTTTGAAAAAGATAAGAACCCAGATTGGATTTTTTAAAATTAAGATTAAGCAAAATGTAAAGATTAACCCTGGTCAAAACTTTTAATTAAATATTAGATGGGAGATAACAATTCACATAAATAGCCCCAGGTTTTTGACTAAATTATTATTATTCTCCTTATTCTTACCCTGATTCTTATTATGATTCTTATGCAGATTCCTATTCTAGTTTTTATATTGTTCAATGTGGAATGCTGAATTGAAGTTTTTGCTTGCCACTTATAGTATTTGCTGCTTGCTGTGTTCAGAAAGAATTGCTTAGCTATTTTCTAATAGAAGATATAAATACACTAAAACATTGAAAATAGTGACCATCCCTCCAGGAAACAGAAAATACCCACTGTAAAAAACCTCAATAATAATATGCAGTGCTAAATCAACCCAAAGATAAGCCCTGGGGCTCCATAATTGTGCCTTCAAGAACATGACCTAAAAGCCTAGTCCAGAGTTGATCCTAAGATTGCCTTCATACTCCCAACCAAAGAAATAGAAAACAAAATCTTCAAAATGAACTCTTTGCAGACCTGAACTTTGTGTATTTGGCTGAAAGAAATTCAGCAGATAAAACATTATACCTCAAATGTAAACTTATCTTTTCATATCATAATCAGGGCTTAAATCTCTTGCTTAAATCTCTATATTAAAGTCTCACCTTAATCTAAAAAAATCTGCATCTATAATAAGATGTAGAATCATTTAAATATTATTAATTTACTTTATTATGTATTTTTCTTATTATTACATGTATTGAAGTCTTAGTTTTAAGATTTCATATTTTAAATTTATTTATCCTAGAGTTTATTGTGAGTTTATATTTTATATGCTTAATGGTTTTTTTTATATTACTAACCCTTTATAAATGCTTGGGTAGATATTAGTAGTTTTCTTTTTAATTCACCTGTTTCTTATTCCATTCATTATAATTAATTTAGTCAATCTGGATTTGTGTTTTCTGCAGACTGTTAATCTTTTAGCTAGTGGTTTATCGAGTGTATTGTACTATTTTTCTTAAACAGTAAAGATTTTGGTTTTTCTATTTTCAGATTATGTAATAGCATAATCTTTTCTTTTTTTCTTTTGTCAGAATCAACCTTGAAGGTCTTAAATGTGACCTGTTATGAATGTTTGCAGGCAAATGACAATCCTATTATGTCCTGATATTTTGTCAGGTTTTAGGAAAAGATCACTCTATGCTGTTTGTTGACTTCCAGGCAAGATTGTTTTCTTTTTAAAACTCTAACTAAAGGAAACTGGAATTTGTTTAGATAAATCGCTGGCAGAAAAACATTATGAATTCCTTTTAATTTTAAACGAACTTATCTGTCTAAGTGTTTAATGCCAATACTCTCATATACTCTCTAATAAATCCACTGGAGAAATTTGGGTCAAACTTTTATATTTTGTTTGACTAATATTTATTTATTTTTTGAATTTAATAAACTTTAAAATTATTTATAATTAATTTTGACTGACATTTGTCTATGTGTTTTTTCCTCAATTGTGAACAATGTTAAAGATCTCTTTCTCTCCCTGGGTCTAACTAGTAGTATTTATTATCATCGCTAACTTTTGGATCACTATAAATTAAATTTTCTAGGTAGTTAGGAACCTAGTGGTGTCCTTTGTGATCAAAAGAAGATCGAAGTGATCGGTACAGTATACTACATGAGCTAAATTCAAACTAATTTTATATTTGTAAAATAGAGTCATAATTTGAAAGGTACTGAAATAGATACCTGAAATTAGAGCATTTGAAAATTTAAACCTGTTTTTACATAGCAATTGTAGCTGTTGAGAGGTATTTAATAAGAATTGCTTAGCAATAATTAAAAAGGGACATTCTATTTAAATCTAAACTATAATGGCAGAATAAAAAATACTCTGTTTTCATAATTTAAATTTGGAAGGGTGTTTTTCTAGTCATTGTTAAGCAATTATAAACAAATGTTTTGTAGTTGTATTGGACTGTTATATCAATTTGTGGGTAGTATAATTCCTGAAATCTTAAACTGGATTCCAAGAGATTGTAAAAAACCTAAAAAGAGACCACATGTGAGATGGATGGGTGAAAGAATAAAGTGTGCAGGACTGATGTGGAGAAGAGAAGTTAAAGATTGGAGAAGATGGATTGAATTTGGAGAGATTTTCAGTCCACAGTGGATTGATAATGATTGATGATGATGATAATTCTTGATATATTTTTTGTTATATGTAGAAATTATATATGTGTAATAAATATGGTTAATAAAATCACAAATAGGTCCACATTAATGCATAAAGAAGCATCAGTAATAGATTGTGTACTATTATTTTGAAATCCTGGGTTCAAATCCATTATCAGATTTAGACAATTTATAGAAATAAACTCACTCGATTGCACGATAAAATGAAAAATGTTTAAAATTAAACTTAATGTTTTAGCATAACTTAAATGTTAATAATTAGAAATCACTATAATGGTCAAATACCCAATATAATTTATTTGTCCATAATGTTATCACAGATACATAAATAAATAATCAATCAAACAAGATTGAAATAAATAACTATTAATAACTATATTTAAATATTCATCAAACCGGCTTTCATCTCCATTGAGACCTTCTCAAGATATTATACTATACAATTGTCATAACCAATTAACTATATTTATCCATCTACTGGGCACTATTTACATTACATTTCATTTCCTTTTAAACATGTACCTATACATTATAAATAAATAAATTTAACATATTATACATCTAAAAATAATAATTTTACAATATTTCCCCAAAATAATACTTATTATAAGTGGCTATTAATGATAATACCATAATAGTGAAAACTATTGAATTTACAGAATAGCCGATGCTAATATTATAAGTAAATATTATTTATAGATTTGTTAGATGGAAAATAGCAGAAAATATTTATTCAGAATTAAAATCACTTGTTTGAACAGTTCCAACAGATTGGAAGATGGCAGAAATTAACAAACTCATTCCAGCTATGTGATATTATGGAGTACTGTGATGGCATTGTTGTGCTTTAGTTTTAAATTATTCTCTTGTGACTATTTTTAGTGTTATTTTGCTGGTTTTACACTCATTTTATAGTAAAAATGGGAATTAAAATAAATATTGATTTATTAGTTTAAAAAATTCTAAAGATGTCAATAGTTCATGGGGGATTACTATGAAAGAGCTGATAAAAGTCTGAAACATTGCTCATTGGTAAACCATGTAAACTTCTCTTTGGCTGTTGTGGGAAGTGAGCAAAAACATGCATATTTTCCATAGTTTTTATAAATATTTATGATATTTTCATGTTTGCAATTAAATGTTCTCATTCTTAATCACTCATTGACTTCAGGTTCAGATGAAAAGGTATAAATTAATAATCTTAAACAAATTAATTGCACTGAGCCAGATTTCAGCAAAACATTGCCAGAATTATGATGCTGAATTAAGTTATGCAATACAGGTAAGCTTAAAGAATTGTAATGAAATAATATGTAAATGAGATACAATATGCAAATAAGCATTTACATATTCCAATTTTTAGACAGTGGAACACAAGAATCCTTTTGGTTGATGGAATGTGCATCCTTTGCAATTTCCCAAGCATTATTGTACTTTTTTTCTATCATCTCTTTGTGAACAAATTGTTCTAACATTGGATTGTGACTCATGATGCATTCATGATCAAGAAAGATCAATTTGTATTCAGTCTTTTATTTAGTTCTATTGTACAAATATGCATGTTAAGCAATTCTTGTGGATTTATTTGCATAAGTTTCCCCATAAGACAAAGAGCTTCAGGAAGGAGTAGTACATGCAATTTTATAGACCACCTGAGGACCATGATCTACGGGTATCTTGTCTTTAGTATCATTCAGCAAATTATTAAGGGAAGAAGGTGATCTAAGAGGTGATATAAAGCTATCCCTGTACAAGTTACCACAAATGTTTCTAAGGTTATTTGCAATATGTGGGATGTAAGGAAGGCTTAAACATACTTTAGGCATATTATTGTTTTTAACTTTGTTTACATTGAGGTAAAATTTCCTCACTTTTTTAATAAGTATATTAGGACTATAACAAAGCCATATTAGATCACTAATGTATGCATTTATATTGATTTTTTTATCTGTCTCATATTTCCATAAATTCTTGTTTCTACATACAAAACATTTAAGACAGACAGTTTGTGTTCTATTGGGGTTTTTGACATAGGATGAATAGCTCCCCTTATTTGTAAAGGTTTAGCTTCTTTTAAAAAATCAAGCTCATTTTTATTTTTCTGGATATAAATGTCCAGTAAACAATTCCATGACTGATGTCTTCTACTTCAATAATTCATTCCAGAGGTGATGTATTTTTGAGCTCATCTGTATATCTGCCACACATGTAAACACATTATTTATAAATCTCATGTAAATATTGTTAGATGAAGAGGCTAAATATTTATGCAAGATATTATTTTCAAATGTAGACAGAACAATGCTGCAAACAATACACATTTGGTGGTAACCCCATTGACTAACTACTCTCCATTTTATAAAATTCATCCTATGGCTATTTTTACAATTTTCCTATCAATTCATTTTAAGATTTCTATTATAAACTCTTTTCTTTTATGGATTGTAGTTAGTTTGCTGTAAGGTATCTTGAATGATGTTAATGGCTAGATCACAAGGCACTGAATTGTACAGTTCTTTTTATATCCACTGATGAAGGTTTTTGTTTTAATTTTTTTAATTTTATTCATGCATTCGTAAGATGATTTGATTATATATGTGCCAAATCCAATGCCAGCCATCAACTAATCAGCTATTTTCTTTGATGCTTTGAAGTAATGTACCTCACTAAAATCTATCATGTATCTGAATAGCTGGTCTTCTTTGTGCAGCTTGATATTATAAAAAATGTGCAGTGATACTTTGTTACAAAGTTTCATAATAATGTCAACACAAATTTTTCCTTAAAATATTTTGCATTATATGTGTTAATCTTTTTAAATTGCAACTTTGTAATTAGCACATTCATTCTTTGAACATAGTTGCTGTGTTTTAACAACACCAGCCTATTGCCCTTGCCTTCTTTGAGATATGCTATGTTGTTATTTTTGAGGAATATCTTAATTTCATTAATCTTCCAAGATCATACTCTGTTGCCTTCAGTCAAATCAATCATATAAAGCAATCTTGCTGCTCTCTGTATAACTTTCGCTTTGTCCATTGAGATTTCAAATTTTTCTCCCATGTCAGTGATAATTTCCATTTGTGGCTACATCCAGATTCCACCAATGAATTTTTAACCAAGCTTTAATATGTTGTGGATTGGCTCAGGTGGCATAATTACTGTTAAAATTAACCCATGAGTTAGCCATATTTTGTTCAAGTCCAATATCTTGCTTTTTCACAAAAAAATTCAATTTGTTATCATATTTACCTTTTTATCTTTAATTTCATAATTCTGCATTTGTTCACAGTATATGATGAAGTTATATAATTTTTCTCTGTATTTCTTGTTTATGATTTCTATAGCAACCTTGAATAAGCTTGCATAGCAATACCTTCTTTAAACTGGTGTTTATTCAAATACTACAACTTTATTCATAAAAACTTTCCAATGTAAACAAGTTTTAAGAAACTTAATTATTTTTCCCTTAATTGCAATAGGCAT
>JAQFVV010002325.1:0-28875 GCA_028023455.1 Epiperipatus broadwayi | reverse complement strand
AAACCAACATACATCATCTGACTGTCACAGTTAAATTTTTTTTCCCGCATTCTGACGCCAACAACGTGGTCCGAATTTCATTTTTTTATTGGAAGAATAAGAATAGGGGGTTTGAAGTAATAGATATATGTAAAAGTTTTCTCCGAGTTGTCGCAGTGGGACGATGTCATTTTTTTAAAAAAATATTAGTATCCTGAGAAGTTTGTTTTAGTCTAATATAGTTATATAAAAATATACGTATAATTTTTCCGAGTTTGTCTCCTAACATGAGCCAAATGTCATTTTTGATTAATTAAAAAAAAGTTAAATGTGTCTATAAGGTAAAATTTTTTTTTTCCCCGAGTTTTAAATTGCTAAAATGAATGTTTTACGTTTAGAAAAGTTAACACTCCATTAGTTGTTTTTATATATATATAATGAGAATAAAATATCAGAGTTATAGCAATTTTTTTTTCCTAATGAGTAGATTTGCCATATTGTTTTTGTCGTAGAAAGTATATAGCTTTAATGCGACGGAAGTGTCAAATAAATACCCACCCGCCCTCCCTTAAAATAGCTTTCGTACTTTATGTTATTTAGTATTGCTTAAAAATGAGGTGAAGCCCTTGTTTTTTAGTGATCGTTTTTGATGAAGACCCCCTTAGTAACCGTTTTGGTGAAGACCCCTTACACTTTAGAGTTACTGAGTAGCCTGAAATAATAGGTCTATGTCTGCAACCATTGCTTCCTTGTCATATTTGCGACCAGCGTTTACTAGCCTGAAATAATAGGAGTATGCGGTCTGCAATATGACATCTGTCTAATAAAATCATGTACATGATAATAAAAGGAATGTTTGTATAGGTATATCTGTTTGTATATTTATATGTAGTCATATATATGCTTATTTAATATGTACATATTCATATATATGGGTATATATGGTATACACTTCGTTATAGTTTGGTAAAACCCGTTTTTATATAAATGTTTTTGAAACAGTTTTTGATCTCAATGCATTTTCTGTAAAATTGCTTGATAATTGTTAATCTGTTTCGGGTTGTGACCAAAATGGTAGTTGGTTTCGATCCCAGGTTCATAATTCGGAGTGGCGGTTATCATGGGATTTTATTTTAATTTTTTTTGTTGTTGTATTTTTTTTTGTTTTATTAATCGTACTTTGGCTGTTTGAATTTGTTTGTGTGTCGTGACCAAAACAGTAGTGGGGTTTCGAACCCAGGTCAGACATATTACCTTACCGAGTTGTATAAGTCTTAGACTTAATATTGTCATTTAAAATACCATTTACTTATTCATGCAGAGATTTTTTTAAAAAAGTGAAACTCAAAATAAATCTTAATCGCGTTTAAACTTTATAAACCTTATCAATGTGTGCTTGGGTCATTATCCATTAATATGTATATTTGATATGGCCATTGTCTTGTCGACTGGCGCCCCCATCAAATAAATTTGTCGGCAAGTGCAATTTCTCGTATCGGAATACAAATAAACAAAACATAGGAGGTAGATGATCAAAATAAAACTGTATGTGTAGTGAGCCAAAATAATTTTTAAACATGACTTATGTATATTTTGCTCACATATTCCTTTATATATATACATGCATTAATGTAAATGCATTTTTTAGTTGTTTCAGGTGTCAGAGAAAGCCAGGTCAAGCTGTACGTGAGTTATTTTAATTATATTAACATAGCAGTGACATTTTAATGAAATATAAAAATAAATAAAGTGAGGAGAATAATATGTAGTAATAAATATTAAAAACAGACATGGCAGGATTTTTTTTTTTTTTTCATGTACACACAGATACATATAGGCATAGGTTTAAGACAGGACCTCGTGAGGTAGGCAAAGTTAATTTCTGAAAACATAAATAAAACAGTTATAATTTTAGAAAGAAGTAAAAAATTTTTTTTTGATATACAGAAGGATATAGCTCCTAGATACACGTGATATAATACACTTATCTAGGTTGTTTATAAAAAGATTAAAATATGTTTTTCAAATAAGGTGGGATTGTTATATAACAAAATAGCCAATAGTAGGCAAAAATGGAGGAACAGAAGAGAGGTGAAGTTTATAGGTCAATATGTACTCATAATGATCAAGAGTATAACTTGGAAGATCTCATCAAAGAAATGAGAGACGAAAATGAAATGATGAAGAACATGTTCCAAGAATTCATGAATATTACATCACAAAGATTGAACCGTTTGGAGGCACATATGGAACTCCATCAAGAACAGAGTATTGTAACAAAAGCATCACCAGAAGATGATACTCAAAATCAAGACGACACTGATATGAAATCCTCAAGTGATTATGAAACAGGCGAAGCCACTCACCAGTCGGATTTCTCTGGACAAATGAATGAGGAGAGTAAAAAAACAAATGATCAACAGCTGCTGAACCAAATCCAGGTGCAACAAGACAGTGAAATCTTTACTGTGACAGTAATCAAAACTATAATTCCTGTGGCAAAGATTAGCAACATAAAATATTTTGGAGAAGAACCGGGTGGGAACCCTAGACACCACCTTGATAGCTTGAAAATCTGTCTCCAAGTCCAGAACATGACTGAGCAAGAAAAGAAGGCAAGGGAAAAATTAAGACATATGGCTCGGCATCGCAAGAATCGAAACCGGCAATATAAATTCAGGAAAGAAAACTAAGCATGGCTAAGAGACCTTAAGCCAAGTAGTAAAGCATGGAGGAAAGTTAAAAAGTTCTTCCCAATATATAAAGGTCCATATGTGTTAAAAAAGAAGTGTGGAGAAAATGCTTTTCGGTTGAAAGATAGTCATAGCATACAAAGACGGTATAATGCTCCAAACATAAAACCTTGCATACCACCGGACCCTGGAAAATTTAGAAAGTAAAAAGATAAATATAACTTGTTAAACTAAAAACAACACGGACTCAATTTAAGATACAGAAGATTGAATTATGGATAAACCATTAGTTATATAGTAAAAGAAAGAAAGACTGTTAGTCAGTAACAAATTAAATATTACAGCAAATAAAGGCTTGAACTCATCTGACACAAAATTTTTACCTCTGACCTGAAGCAACAGCATTTTTTTTTAACATTTTTTTTTTTGCTCACTAACTATTGGGAAATGAAGCAATGGATCTGAAGTCCGATCCATGCTTCACAGCCTTCTATAAACTTAGTTAGTATTATAGACCTGAATTAAGTTTATAGTCCAATATCAGCAGGGTTTTGCTTTAAAGCTAAAATTAATTACGTTTATATAATTTGTATTGCATTTAAATATTTTGTTAAAAAAATTCCATTCTAAGATTAGATTTCTGTTAATAAAAATTACTTGTAAAATCTATTAGTCAAACATATATATACGTCAAGCGTATATATGAGTTAATGCAAAATTCTGCTGAAATAAAATACTTATTTTATTAAAAGAAATAAGAATGTATTTTTCTTTTTAAATCTTGTTCAAATATTTAGTATGATTTGATTTTGAGATAAGCCCTCCAACATTTTCTAAAAGAATGTATATTTTTAATTAATTAGCCCATTCAAGGCAAATTAATGGCCTTCTCTTTCTTTTTTAATTAATAAAATTCAAAGTTTAAAGAAAGAAATTTAGAGTAAAAAAGTAAAGGTTATTTTTAGAAAGTGTTACCTTTAAACAAAGGAGCGTGGTGGGGCTTATCAAGATCTAAGATCATACAAACAATAGAAGGTAGCTGACAAAGAGGGTATAAATAAAAGTGAGAACAAAAGACTTGATTATTCAGAGTTTTCTTGCTGGCATTCAGATTTCTCTTTGGAGAACCCTTTCAGATTTTGCTTGTGGAGATTTTATTCCAAAAAGTTAGACAACTGTCATCTTCAAAATCATGGAGAAGTTTGAACATGCTCAAGCTAAAAGTCATATGAATTTGATGGATTCTACTATGCGTGGCTAGGCAAATAAATAGCTTTGCCTATCGCTGAGGTTCCTAAATACCATCAAAATGCCTTAGTATCCACTCAATAGTCATCTGAACTCTGTGCCATGTCTGTAGGACTTTTTGTGAAACCATGCTACATATTTCCATTTTCGTTGTCCGGACAAATACCTATCGACGTTTGGATCAAGCCACGCCGCCGCCGAACAGGAGCAAGGAACCAGGACAGTAATCATATCTCTCCTCCATTGAACTATTTACTTTCTACCCTTTTGTTCATACCTTTCTTAATTGAATTATATTATGAATTATTTTATTTAATGATATTTGTAATGTAACCATTTTATTAGACTAGTCTTAAATATATATATGTGTGATCATTAACCTTTTTTCCTTCGCTATTCTTCATTACTAACATGTATAAATATTTTGTATTCCATTGCGGTTAAGTTTAAAAGTTAATTTTTTTCATTTAAAATATCTTTCCAATTTTATGTTTCTAAATTCCATACGAGTAAGTTTCCTTTGTTTGCCAACTTGATCTCCTCGATAATGCCTCTTTTGTCCACCAGTAGCTTATTATGTATATCTGATTTAGCTATATACGTTTTAAATAATTTTTAAACTGTCTGTTTTTAGTGCAAAGCAATTAGAAAATGCTTTGCCAAAGATTTTTTTATCGAGGAGATTCGAATTGACAATTTTATTAAAATTGGGAAGAAAAGATGTAGACCGCAAACATATTAATCTGTTTTTATTGTCTAATTAGTTTGTTTCATTAATTTAGGGGAATAGCAGAGGCCATTAAGTCATTATTAATATTTTAAAGTCATTAATTAAACATATTATTTAACTATAAAAAGCTTGAGTTTCCTAATTTTATTATAATGCTTTATTTTACTTTTCCAATGATCCAGGCATGCAAAACACATGTTTCTTAGTAGTTTTATTGCACATTTAACTATTTAGTTCCATAGGTGTTCCCATCCATGTCTCTACCTCTGTTGCTAAGCTTTGTGGCTGGTGAAAAAATAATTTATGTGTGTCTCAGATAATGTTGTTTGTTTGTAATTAGCCTCGAGAATAGGCAAATAGGGCAGAGGTCATAGTATTCTTGATTTAATATCTCGCATATGGATGGCCTAGAGGTACTTTCGCCTAATATTCGAACTGGGTTAAACCAACATACATCATCTGACTGTCACAATACAGAATCAGAAATATTTAAAATGTTATACCATATTTTAAAAAATAATTATTAATTATCACAAGTTGGCAACTGCAGTTCTCCAGAATTATTATTCAATTGGGATTTTCAGTATCCTGAAATGATGTAAAATAGCTTTTGTTGGATGAAATCAGAAATTTTTTGTGTATAAATCATATATCCAGAAACTTTGCTTTCCTTTCAAATATTTCATCCCTCTGAATCAGTTATATATATTGTTATAAACTATGTGCTTTTCTCTCACATTACTTACTCCTAATCTACAATCAGCAAATTCCATAATTGATGCATTTTTTTTTGTTCTATCCCATTTTAATAAAAGCAGTTTCATTAGTTTAAATATTCTCATATTCTCCTAAAGACCTAAATAAAATTTAAAAATCTCTACATCTTTTAATCTTGTCAACTTTGTTTCTTCTATTCATAATAAAATTTATCTTGATCCTCTTTCAATATCCTACACTTCAAAAGTAAATCTTCAATATTGTTCTAGATTCACTGGACCAGGATCCATAGTCTAAATTATTTTGCCAGTTTTGCCGTTTTTTCTTGATATTCAAATCTGCTGTACTTCTCTCTTCTAATGTGATCACATATTCTTTCTTGCTATAATTCTTATATAACCTTTTTTTATTTATATTTATTTTCCATAACTACTTTTTATCTAATTAATAAATTGTAATCTCAAACATTTTAAATTTGTAAGATTCTAGCATGTCTGGATTATGAGTTATGACATTAAATATGACTGTGTTTTATATCTTTGTGGAAAATCCATGATAGATTAATATGCTAACATTAAATTTTATTTTAAATTAAATGAAACTGCCATTGAAATAATTCAGTCTGTATGGCAGTGAAGCCATGATTCACATTTTCAAATAGTTTGCAAGAATTCATGATGACAGGGAGAGCATTGATAATTCATGGCCAGATGCATCAAAAATTTTTGGAAATGAAGGAAATGTGCAAAAAGTTACCAAAATTCTTTGAACTGATGGCTACATGTCTGTCAGACTCATTAAGAAACCATTGGCATTCCCAAAACCACTATATTGCATTTTAAAAGAAGATTTGAAAAACAGAGGTGCATACTGCTCAAACATGCAAAGATTCATAATTACAGATCTGAAATTTTTATCAAATATGTACTTGGTGGTAAGACATGGTTTTTCCAATAACTATCTATAAAGTACTAGAGTGTAGAATGGAGATTGTCAGAAGAAAGAAAATCAAAAAATTTGTGAATACAGAACCTAATTGAAATATTAGATTATAAATACTAACTACTATTTAGATGTTTTGAATCATTTGTGAGCCAACATTTTATGATAGTGATCTGAATACTGTGAAACAAAACTCATGGTCATTGTTATATAATAATTCACTGGCCCACAATGCCAAAATTTTGTACGTTTTGTTCAAAAAAAAAAAATTATGCTTGGAACATTTATCCTATTCTCCTGATTTTTAGTTATTTCCAAAATTAAAGTTGACCATGAAAGAAGCACGTCATGATTCAATTCAGAACATCCAGAAGCTTGCAACCAAGTTTCTGTGACAATTCTGATAGAGGATTTCAAGGATTGCTTTAAGCACATCACTTTCAGCAATGAATCGTAAAGAGATTACTTTGAATAATTAATAATAAAAACAAAGCAAGTAAAGCTTTGTATCTTATTTCACATCAATCGCCACTGTGTATCTACTTATTTTTTAATTCTGTCTAAACTTATTGTGATATTACAATAGTGTTCTCTGTAATGCAAAATAGGAAAAAAAGATTTAAAAAATACATTTATTTGTTGAAAAGAAAATTATGAAATATAAGACATAGTAATAGAGTTTTAGAACAACCATATCAGTCCACTACAGGGTAAAAGATTTTCTAAATTTGTGCCAATATTTTAAATTAATAACTTCTCTTCATAACTATACCAATACTTTAGATCTTATAGTGTCTTTAGATATTTATCTCTCATATGATTCTTTTCTAGGTTTCTTTAAATCTATTGAAATCGATCCACACATATACTCAGATATATGTACATGATTAAGAATATGTATAAAATTATTTATTCAACCACATGTGAATTAATAACTAGTCACCTAAAGAGAAAAAATAATAATAAAACAATATTGCATCCTACAATTGGGCCTAAGAAATCCAGGAGATATAACATGTTTTACTCTGTATATTATTATAGTAGATAATATTCAAATTCTATTGAAAAGAAAATCATAAGTCTATAAATTTAGTTTATAAATAATATGCCAGTTGATTCCCATTAACCTTAATATGATGTATATATGACTATTAGATATAATTATCACACATTCATATATAATATATCTATAATACATGTAAATATTCACTTAAAGATGTGTAACAAATTGATTAACCAAACCATTTGGAAATCAGTAATTATAAAATGTTTAATATAATAAAGAAAAACAGGCAACTACATCAGATGCAATATTGGTGTTTTCTCTATGCATTGGTGTGAGAGTAGCTTTTAAATCATTTATACACTTCTGTACGGTTCGAATAATAATTTATATATATATTGTAACGATATATAAATATGTCGTTACATTAATTTAAAATAAAAACTTAAAAGTTCGCAAATAAAAGTAAAAAACCAAACGCTAAAATTAAAATGTTTGTTAAACGTATATACATTCGCACAGATGCCAAACTTTAAAAATATTTTTTTTTAAAAAACAAATAAATAAGTATTTGAACGTACTTTTTTATAAAAAAAAAATACAAGATTTAAAAATAAAAACAGGTATTAATTAATTCCTGTAATCTGTAAATGGAAATGATTGTTTATAAATTGTTTGAAAAGCAAGCTAGCCTTGGGCTCTTATATAATTAAAATGATCTGATGAAAGATAGATAAGAAGAAAAGAGAAATTAGCTTGACCAATGGAAGCACTAAGCCTTGGCTCGGACCCTAACGAAAGTGATGGATTAGTGACGTTTTGTTGATTGAATCCGTGTGGATTAATATAAAAAGGGAAATACAGTTTTTTCTGACAGTTCCAGCATTTTGTGTTTGAGAGATGTGGTAGGACGCACATACCACACTCTCTATAAAAAAAAAAAATGAAAAGACTGGGATACCTTGAACCAGCTATTGCCATCTCCAGAACATTATCTTCCAATGGAGGCATCGCGGGAATTAAAAGCAAAAACCTGGACTCTTCTACCGTAAGCTATATTGACATGAGCTCTAAAAAAAAAAAATAATTAAGAACTTTCGTTCAAGCTTATGAACTTCTATCTGACTTTTTTTAAGTTTAAAATCAAATTAATAATGTTTAATTTTATATGTTTTCCGATTGATAAAAATCATTTCCATTTTTTTTTTTCTTATTGTATAAATTATTTATTGTTTAAATTTTAAATGATGAAATTTAGGTTGGGTATAGACGTTGCATAGATTCGTTAGCGGTTGATTATGTTGAAGTTTTCACATTTGATTAGAATATATAGGTCAACGATGTTAATGCGGGCATCTTACGATGAATGCCATGGGGCCTTGTGTATTCCCTTTTGCAATTGACGTTATCGATGATTTTGTATTTTGATCGATTGTGTTTAATTTGGATGTTTTTGACCGTGGAATCTGTGCAGCCGATCTATACTCAACATTTTAAAAACAAATTTATAAAAATAATCTGTGCGAACGTATTTAAATGTTAAATTTAAGTCGGGCGTGAATGGCTATATAGTTTTGTAAAGTTATATTAAGGGAGGGTAATCTTAGGTTATTCATTTCGTAGTTGAATTGGTTCAATGGATGGGATATATTTGTGTAATTGTAGATGTAGTATGAGATCCGCTACGGGCAGGATTATATATATACGCCACACACCTTCTGTTTGCCTATGGATGGGTTTGTAAGACGGCAAAGGACCGCAGTCCATTCCTATGGAGTTTTATGTTTATTGTTCTACTTGCCAACAGATGTAACATTCCTGTTGGTGGAGAGACAATGTCTTCTCTAATTCTACTTCCTGATCAGATGTACATACCTGACAGTATAGTATTTTGTGTTGTCGTATTTTCATGCTACATTGAATACATAAATGTATCAGATGGATTGGCACCGGTTTGATTGCGAAATTTGTTGCCTAAGGTTAAATCAGGGAAGAATATTTTCTTTTCAAATGCAGATCTATGTAGTCTATTCATAGTCGACTATCTAAATAAAATATTAAACTCATTGAAACTTAGTTAAATGTAAAATTAAAAGTTAATATAAAAATCTAAAATGTTGAATTTATTCCTCAAAATTTAAATGTTATTTTATATGTGCGTAAATAAATATTTTTATGTGTTAATTTCTGGCAGTGGCTTTTATTCTTTTATATTTAAGATATAAAATTTATATTTTATTATCTCTGCTACTCCACTGAGCTAGTGACTTGGGCTAATGATCTGAATATTTAAATAAAGTGGAATCTTAACAGCGCGTATCTGCCTACTCTATAAATTTTTCTAGGTTTAAATGCCTAGATGGCACCTTGTAGAGCAGATATCGTAGTTTGCGGTTAGATTCGATCTTCACTTTCATTTCGATCGTTATAACTGGCGAACCAACTTGGGCCAATCTTTAATAAACACGAGTGCCCTGAGAATTTTAAAAGTGAATCATGCTCGTAATATTTTTCCTGAAATTAGTATAAATATATTTGTTGTATTGACGTGTAGTTACAGTTTGAAGTTTTGTTTAAAAAGGTACTGCCAGTAAGAAAAATTGCACATGTGTAAATATAAATGCGAGGAATAAAACGTAATAATAAATATAAATCATAATTTTTTTTTAAAAAAGTCTTGTTAAATTAAAATCTAATCGTTCAACTTGCCTAAGTAATAGTTAAAGGTAGGAGAAATGAAACTTGGAAGGGAGGGGGCAGAAATTTAGCTGGTAATAGGGAATCAACAGTCAACTTTTTTTTTTGTAATCATTATATTTGTGTAATTACTGTTTTGTCTTTTAAAAAAAAAAGTTTTGCCCTTTTGAAATTTTCATATATAATCAATTTGTGTAACGTAATTACTAACACTAAGTAAATTCTTTTTTTTTTTTTAATGTTTTTGTTTTTTGAGGAAGTTTACTGATATGTAACGATATATAAATATGTCGTTACATTAATTTAAAATAAAAACTTAAAAGTTCGCAAATAAAAGTAAAAAACTAAACGCTAAAATTAAAATGTTTGTTAAACGTATATACATTCGCACAGATGCCAAACTTTAAAAATATATTTTTTTAAAAAACAAATAAATAAGTATTTGAACGTACTTTTTTTATAAAAAAAAGTACAAGATTTAAAAATAAAAACAGGTATTAATTAATTCTTGTAATCTGTAAATGGAAATGATTGTTTATAAATTGTTTGAAAAGCAAGCTAGCCTTGGGCTCTTGTATAATTAAAATGATCTGATGAAAGATAGATAAGAAGAAAAAAGAAATTAGCTTGACCAATGGAAGCACTAAGCCTTGGCTCGGACCCTAACGAAAATGATGGATTAGTGACGTTTTGTTGATTGAATCCGTGTGGATTAATATAAAAAGGGAAATGCAGTTTTTTCTGACAGTTCCAGCATTTTGTGTTTGAGAGATGTGGTAGGACGCACATACCACACTCTCTATAAAAATAAAAAAAAATGAAAAGACTAGGATACCTTGAACCAGCTATTGCCATCTCCAGAACATTATCTTCCAATGGAGGTGTCGCGGGAATTAAAAGCAGAAACCTGGACTCTTCTATCGTAAGCTATATTGACATGAACTCTAAAAAAAAAAATAATTAAGAACTTTCGTTCAAGCTTATGAACTTCTATCTGACTTTTTTTAAGTTTAAAATCAAATTAATAATGTTTAATTTTATATGTTTTCCGATTGATAAAAATCATTTCCATTTTTTTTTTTTTCTTATTGCATAAATTATTTATTGTTTAAATTTTAAATGATGAAATTTAGGTTGGGTATAGACGTTGCATAGATTCGTTAGCGGTTGATTATGTTGAAGTTTTCACATTTGATTAGAATATATAGGTCAACAATGTTAATGCGAACATCTTACGATGAATGCCATGGGGCCTTGTGTATTCCCTTTTGCAATTGACGTTATCGATGATTTTGTATTTTGATCGATTGTGTTTAATTTGGATGTTTTTGACCGTGGAATCTGTGCAGCCGATCTATACTCAACATTTTAAAAACAAATTTATAAAAATAATCTGTGCGAACGTATTTAAATGTTAAATTTAAGTCGGGCGTGAATGGCTATATAGTTTTGTAAAGTTATATTAAGGGAGGGTAATCTTAGGTTATTCATTTCGTAGTTGAATTGGTTCAATGGATGGGATATATTTGTGTAATTGTAGATGTAGTATGAGATCCGCTATGGGCAGGATTATATATATACGCCACACACCTTCTGTTTGCCTATGGATGGGTTTGTAAGACGGCAAAGGACCGCAGTCCATTCCTATGGAGTGTTATGTTTATTGTTCTACTTGCCAACAGATGTAACATTCCTGTTGGTGGAGAGACAATGTCTTCTCTAATTTTACTTACTGATCAGATGTACATTCCTGACAGTATAGTATTTTGTGTTGTCGTATTTTCATGCTACATTGAATACATAAATGTATCAGATGGATTGGCACCGGTTTGATTGCGAAATTTGTTGCCTAAGGTTAAATCAGGGAAGAATATTTTCTTTTCAAATGCAGATCTATGTAGTCTATTCATACTCGACTATCTAAATAAAATCTTAAACTCATTGAAACTTAGTTAAATGTAAAATTAAAAGTTAATATAAAAATCTAAAATGTTGAATTTATTCCTCAAAATTTAAATGTTATTTTATATGTGCGTAAATAAATATTTTTATGTGTTAATTTCTGGCAGTGGCTTTTATTCTTTTATATTTAAGATATAAAATTTATATTTTATTATCTCTGCTACTCCACTGAGCTAGTGACTTGGGCTAACGATCTGAATATTTAAATAAAGTGGAATCTTAACAGCGCGTATCTGCCTACTCTATAAATTTTTCTAGGTTTAAATGCCTAGATGGCACCTTGTAGAACAGATATCGTAGTTTGCGGTTAGATTCGATCTTCACTTTCATTTCGATCGTTATAATATTTAAGCATATATTTATATGTATCTTGGATATTATATATATAACTGTATGATAATTACATATTATATATAGTATTTAACTTCATAGAATTCAGTTCTTGGTATACTATTTACAAGTTAAAAATATATAAATATAAACGGATTTTTCAAGAATTTTTGATTTTTTTTTCATTCTTGAATAGAATGAAGTATTTTTAATTTGAATATTACCCATCACTATGTTAATGCATAGTGTGGAATTAATATTTGATTTCCTGGGTCTCTTGAAGAATTCCCAGTTAAAGGATGCAATATTGTATTATTGTTTATTCTTAATACGTTAACATTAAAACAGGAAAAACTCACTATACGTATTTGCACACACACAGCAAGCTAGATTAATTAATGTTTTAACAAGTTATACACAAGCATAAGAAGTGGTGGTCATGTGATGTTTATTGGCTTAATACGTTAACATACATGATTAGTTATTATTAATTCATTTATATGCTTCAATGTGGTTTGATTTAAGCAATATATCTATATATATATATATTGAAGCAATGGATCTGAAGTCCAATCCATGCTTCACATCTTCCTATAAACTTGATTAATATTGTAGACCTAAATTAAGTTTATAGTTCAATATCAGCAGGGTTTTGCATTAGAGTTAAAAATAATTATGCTTATCAAATGTGTTTACATTTAAATATTTTGTTTTAAATAAATTTCATTCTATTAATAAAAATTGCTTAACCTATTAGTCAAACATATATATATATATACATCTAGCGTATATATATATGAGTTAATGCAAAATTCTGCTGAAATAAAATGCTTATTTTACTATAAAAAAAATAATAATATATTGTTGTTAAAATTTTGTTAAAATATTTAGTATGATTTGATTTTGAGATAAGCCCACCAACATTTTCTAAAAGAATGTATATTTTAATTAGTGAGCTATTCAAGTGTAATTAAAGATGGCCTTCTCTTTCTTTCTTTTTAATTAAGAGAATTCAAACTTTGAAGTAAGAAAGTTAGAGTAAAAAAGTTAAAGTTATTTTTAGAAAGTGTTGCTTTGAAACAAAGGAGCATGGGGAGGCTTATCAAGATCTCAGATCATACAAACAATAGAAGGTAGCTGACAGAGAGGGTATAAATAGAAGGGAGAACAAAAGATTGATTATTTCAGATTTTTTTTTTGAAGAATTCACATGATTCAGATTTTTCTTTTGAAGGAGTCAGATTATTCAGATTTTTCCTTTTGAAGGATTCAGTTGATTCTGATTTTCCTTGTGAAGGTGATTCTTTCCAATTTTGCTATTGCAAGGTGCATTCAGATTTCTCTTAGGAGAACTCTGTCAGATTTTGTTCGTGATTTTATTCCCAAAAGTCTACAACTCTGTTGTTCTACAAATCATGGAGAAATTTGAACCTGCTCAAGCTAAAAATCATATAAGTTTGGTAGATTCTACTATGCTCGGCTAGGCAAATAAATAGCTTTGCCCTATCGCGGGGGTTCGAGAATCACCCTTCAAAATGCCTTAATATCCACTCAATAGTCATCTGAACTCTGTGCCGTGTCTGGAGAACTTTTCGTGAAACCATACTACATATTTTCATGTCCGGACAACTACATCTCGACGGTCGGATCAAGCCACGAATGCCGTAGGGAACATGACCAAGGAAAAAGGACGGTAATCGTATCTCCTCTATTGAACTATTTCTTATGCTACCTTTTGTTCATTTTTTTCTAATTGCTTCAGTGAATTTATATGTATTTGCTATGTAACCTTTTTATTAGACGAGTCTTAATTATATATAGATTGTGTGATCATCTATCTATCTTTAACCTTTTTCCCTTCGCTATTCTTCCTCACTAACCTGTGTAAATATTTAGTATTCCATTGCGGTTGAGTTAATAGTTAATTTTTGTTCATTTAAAATCTCTTTCCAGTTTTATTTATGTTTGTTAATTAAATACGAATCATTTTCTTTTGTGTGCCAACTTGATCTCTTTGATAACGCCTCTTTTGTCCGCCATTAGCTTTACGTATATCTGATTTAACTATATACGTTTTAAATAATTTTTAAACCCTGTTTGTAGCGCAAAGCAATTAGAAATGCTTGCGAAAGATTCTTTTTTTATCGTACGTTATCGAGAAGATCGAGTTGACAAATTTTAATAAAATTGGGAAGAAAAGAGTTAGACCGCAAACCTATTAATCTGTTTTGATTGTCTAATTAGTTTGTTTCATTAATTTAGGGGAATAGCGGAGGCCATTAAATCATTATTCATATTTTAAAGCCATTAATTAAACATATTATTTAACTATCAAAAGCTTGAGTTTCCTAATTTTATTATAATGCTGTATTTTACTTTTCTAATGATCCAGGCACGCATAACGCAAAACACATATTTCTTAGTACTTTTGCACATTTAACTATTTTAGCTCCTTAGGATTTCCCGTCCATGTCTCTTCCGCTGTTGCTAAGCTTTGTGGCCGGTTGAAAAATAATTTATGTGTGGCTCAGATAGTGTTGTTCGGTTCATAATAGCTTCGAGACTCGACGAATAGGGCAGAGGTCATAGTATTCTTGATTTAATATCTCGCGTATGGTTGGCCTTGAGGTACTTTCGCCTAGTATTCGAACTGGGTTAAATCAACATACATCATCTGACTGTCACAGTAGATTTTTTTTTTCCGTAATTCTGGACGCCCATCGTGTGGCTATTCGAAATTTTCCATACCCTGCAATGCCCTGTATAACATTTGTATGTGTGTATAATGTTTTTTCTTTTTCTGTTTTAAATTAATGAATAATATATATGTAGATTTTTTTTTCCGTAATTCTGACGCCAACAACGTGGGCCGAATTTCATTTTTTTTATTGGAAGAATAGGAATAGGGGATTTGAAGTAATAGATATATGTAGAATTTTTTTTTCTCCTCGGATTGGACACATATATATAATGTTTTTTTAAATAACATGAAATAATTGTTAGTTATACGTAATATTTTTGCTTCGAGTTTGTCGCCACGGGACGAATGTCATTTTTTTAAAAATTAAAAATAAGTACCCTGAGAAGTTTGTTTTTAGTTTAATACATTTATATAAAAATATGTGTATAATTTTTCCGAGTTTTGTTTCCTAATGTGAGCCAAATGTCATTTTTTTTAAATTAATTAAAAAGTTAAATGTGTCATAAGGTAAAAAAAAAATTTTTTTCCGAGTTTAATATATATATCAAATGAATATTTTATATTTAAAAAGTTAACACTTCGTTCGTTGTTTTTTTTTTGTGATTATAAAATTAGATTTCAGAATTAAACCAATTTTTTTTGCCTAATGAGTAGTTTTGTCGATGGCCAGTTCGCCATATTTGTTTTCGTATAAAGTATATCGCTTCGATGAGGCGGAAGTGTCAAATATATACCCACCCGCCATCCCTTAAAATAGCTTTCGTACTTTATGTTACTTTAGTACTACTTAAACATGAGAAGTTTTGAAATAATAATGTTTTTCGAAATATAACATATATACGATAGTGTTAATATTTTAGTAAAAATTACAAATAGAATTTTTTCTCCGTTTGTATAAATTTTTGTGAAGATCTTAGATAACATTTTTTTTTCCGTTAATTGAAATTTTTTTTTGAAGATCAAAAAGTTTTTGATAAGTTCAAATTAACACGTGTCAACGTATGGTGTTAGCAAATATTTTTTTTTCACTTTCTCTGCGTTTCGTTTCTTTATATTGAATAATTGTAATCATGTAAATTTTTTTTTCCTTTTTAAATATTTTGAAATTACGTTTCCTCGCAAACATATATAAATTAAGTTTTGTTTCAATACTAGCAAACTTAATTTTATCTTATAAGAAAAGTAAATGCGTATGTTCGTTAATAAATATATATATTAAAGATATATTTTTGTATAACATATATGTCAGCCACCCTTTAGTTAAGATTTTTTTCTCCATTTCGGATTATGCTATTGAATCATTTATTGAGTAACCGTTAGGTGAAGCCCTTGTTTTTTAGTAACCATGTTTGGTGAAGACCCTTAGAGTAACCGTTAGGTGAAGACCCCTTACATTGTAGAGTTCTCGATTGCTGAGTAGCCTGAAATAATAGGTCTATGTCTGCAATTGTTGTTTCCGTGTCATAGTTGTGACCAGCGTTACTTGCCTGAAATAATAGGAGTATGCGGGTGGCAATATGACGAGTTTTCTAATAAAGTCATGTACATGATAGTGAGGAAAAATATTTGTATAGGTATATCTGTTTGTATATTTATATGTAGTTATATATATGCTTATTTAATGATGTACATATTCATATATATGGGTGTATATGGTATACATTTCGTTATAGTTCGGTAAAACCCGTTTTTATATAAATGTTTTTTGAAACAGTTTTTGATCTCAATGCGTGATTCTGTAAAATTGCTTGATAATTGTTAATTTATTTCGGGTTGTGACCAAAATGGTAGTTGGTTTCGATCCCAGGTTCATAATTCAGAGTGGCAGTTATCATGGGATTTTACTTTTATTTTAATTTTTTGTGTATATTTTGTTTGGTTAATCGTACTTTGGCTGTTTGAATTTTTTTTGTGTGTCTTGACCAAAATGGTAACTGGTTTCGAACCCAGGTCAGACAAATTACCGTACTTAGTTGTTATACGTCTTAGATTTAAATAATATTGTGTCATTTAAAATAGCATTTACTTATTCATGCAGAGATTATTTTTTTCGTTCAGCAGAATCAAATTAAATTTTTTTTAAAGTGAACTGAAACGCAAAGTAAAATTTTAATTGCATTGAAACTTTATAAACCCTTATAAATGTGTGCTTGGATCATTATCCATTAATATGTATATTTGATATGGCCATTGTCTTGTCGACTGGCGCCCTTCTCAAATAAATTTGTCGGCAAGTGCAATCTCTCATATCGGATATCAAATAAACCAAACTATAGTAGATGATCAAAATAAAAATGTATGTGTAGTGAGCCAAAATAATTTTGAAACATGACTTATGTATATTTTGCTCACATATTCCTTTTGAAATATAAACTTGTGTATTAATGTAAATGCATTTTTTTAGTTGTTTCAGGTGTCGGAGAAAGTCAGGTCCAGCTGTAAGTTTATTATTTTTAATGATATAGTAACAAAGTAGCAGTGATATTTTAATAAAGTATAACAATAAATAAAGTGAGGAGAATATATGTAGTATAAATATTAAAGACAGACATGGCAGGATTTGATATTTTTTTCATGAACAAACAGACACATAGGCATAGGTTTAAGATGGGACCTCGTGAGGTAGGCAAAGTTAGTTTCTGAAAACATAAAGAATTTAGAATACTGACTTATTTTTTAAAGAACTAAAATTTTTCTTCACATACAGGATATAGCTCCTAGATACACGTAATACAATATACTTATATAGATTGTTATTAAAATACGTTTTAGAAATAAATTGTTTTATAACCAAAAATAGCCAATATTAGGCAAAAATGGAGGGAACAGAAGAGGCGAAGTTTATAGGTCAATATGTACTCATAGTGACCAAGAAAACAATGTGAAAGATCTCATCACAGAAATGAGACAAAAATACAAAATGATGATGAACATGTTCCAAGAATTCATGAATAGGACATCACAAAGATTGAACTGTTTGGAGGAAAACATGGGTCTCCAGCAACAACATACTACCAGAACAAAAGTATTACCAGATGAAGATAATCAGGGAAAGGGACAAGACCAACAAGAGCAAGGTGATATTCAGGTTGAATCACTGATTGATGAAGAAGCATGTAAAGATAATCACCACTTGGACTTGTCAGTCAAACACAGAAGGCAAAGTGGAGAACAAAATTGTCGAATCATAGAGGATAGCAAGAGCACAATGACGCTTCAGACTGTGGATTTGGTAAACGAAACTGAAAAGATGGGACAAGACATTAAGAATAAAATTAGTGACTTGACTGGAGCTACTCCTGATACATTTGCAGTATGCCACAGCATGTCTTCAGGTATTCAAAAACCAAAATCTTAGTGGAAGGGAGAAAATAGACCAACTAGGAAGCCAAAAGGTCTCTGGCGGTCGATTAAGACGGGCAGTGCTGCATCGGAAGACCAGACGAAACCGCCAATATCAATTCAGGCAAAAGGAAGCAAGTGTGGCTGAGGAGATCTGAGAGGCCCACTATTGTGGTACAGAGAGGAAGTAAAAAAGTTTTTCCAATATATAGAAGGCCTACACATTTGTTAAAACAGAAGTGTGGAATAAGTGTTTTGTTTTGGAAAAATAATCTCAGCATAAAAAGAGAATATAATATTAGAAACAGAAACTTAAAACCTTATGTACCACTTTTGAATCCCAGGAAAATATGCAAATTAAAAATAGATACATACCATGTTAGACTAAAAACAACACGGACTTGATTTAAAAATATAGGAGAGTGAATTATGGATAATCCATTAGATATAATAAAGTAAAGAAAACACACGTGGGTAGCAACAAATTAAATATTACAGCAAATAAAGAGTAGGCTTGAACTCCACCTGGCACAAAATTCTTACCTCTGACCTGAAGCAACCGCGTTTTTTTTTAACATTTTTTTTTTGTTCACTAACTATATTTTAAAATCAAGTCCGTGTTGTTTTTAGTCTAACAGCAGGTATGTATCTATTTTTAATTTGCATATTTTTCAGGATCTGGTGGCTATAAGATATATTATATTCACATGCTGAGATAATTTTCAAAACAAGACACCCCATTCCACACTTCTGTTTGAGATAGCTACCTATATTGAAAAAAATTTTTTTATATACTAGTTATTGTCAGATCTGTATAAGCCCACACTGCTGCTACCTGAATTATTGGCAGTTTTCTCTTCCGGTTTTCTTATCTGTCTAAAACTATTGATTATTTTCTCTCTCTTCCACTGGTTTTTGAATCCACCTGAATTTTTATATGCTGTGAAAACTAAATACACAAATGTCTTATCGGAATAACTCCAGTCAAGTCATAATTTTATTATTAATGTCTTGTATCTCATCTTCTTCGTTTGCGAAATCACGTTACTGTGTGGCAGTAAAATATAATAATATATCCTCTGATTCGACAATTTTGTTCTCCATAACGACTGGCGATTATCTTTTTACATGCTTGATCTTGTCCCTTTCCCTGATATCTTCATCTGTGTATATTGTTGCTGGAAGACCACTTTCACCAAACAGTTCAATCTTTTGTGATATTTCTTCATGAATTCTTTTGAGACATATTCATCATCGCTGTATTTTATCTCGTTCTATGATGAATCTTTTCACATTGTTTCTTGTTTTCAATAATATGATACATCTCCGACACGCAAGCGAAATATATGTGCTCCACATTTTTCTGTATTTAACTATTTTTCTGTTATAAAACATTCTACAAAGCGTATTTTTTAATAACAATCTATATAAGTATATTAGTAACTTCGTGTATCTCTAAAACTACTATCCCATGAAAAATTTAGTTCTTTAAAAAAAATAAAAGTCAGTATTCAGTTCTATTTTTCAAAACTAACTTTTGCTTTACCTCCACGAGGTCCCATCTTAAACCTACGCACACATGTGTCTCTGTTTGTTCATGAAAAATATCAAATCCGTAATATTTATACCACATATTCTCCTTTCACTTTATTTATTGTTATACTTTATTAAAAATATCACTACTACTATATTAAAAATAATAAAAACACAACTGAATGATTCTCGATTTTCTGAAAACCTTTAAAAAAAATATCGTTTTACATTAATGCAAGTTTATATTTCAAAGAAATATGTGGCAAAATATACATAAATCATGTTATTTTGGCTCACTACATACATTTTATTTTTTGATCATCTGCAGCTATTATCGATATGGTACTTGCCGTGTTCTTGAGAAGAAAATAATATTATATCAAATATGTGGATTAATGATCAAACATTTATAAGGAACATAAAGTTTCAATGCAATTAAATTTTACTGATTCAGTTCACTTTTAAAAATTTAATTTTTATTCTGCTGAAATAGAAAATAATCTCTCTGCATGAATAATAAAAATTCTTATTAAATATTTACAATATCTTTAAATCTAAGATATAATAACTAGAAATGCGATAATATTACAATCAAGACCTACACAAAATTCAAACATAAAATACGATTAATAAACAAAAATAAATAAAATTAAATAAAAAAAAATCCATATTAAACTCTTCCCTTTCTCTAAATTATGAACCTGAAGTCGAACAACCAATACAACCAATAATAAATTAATAATTATATCAAGCAATTTATAGAATCCATATTAAGTCAAAACACTGTTTCAAAACATTTATCTCTAAGCTTTGAGAACTACTCTGAAAATATATACCATACACCAAATATATATGAATATGGCTTATCATTAAACAAAAGCACATATATAACTACATATAAATATACGACGATTCTATATATATATATTTTTCCTCACTATCATGTATACTTATTGAAAACTTCGTCATATTGCCACCCTCCTCTCTCCAATCTATTTCGAGCGAAAAAACTAATCTACAACTACTGCCGAAAAACAACTAATTTTAATAATTAATATTATTTCAGACTACGCGTAAAATGGAGTGCTACTATTTTGATTACCTCAGGAGTCTTCATAACATGGTTACTAAAAAAACGAGGAGCTTCACTAACGTTTATAATAAATGATTTGAATATATAATCGAAATGAAAAAAATCTTAATAAAAAATGTGGCTTGATACAAAATTATAATAACATCTATATATATTTATTAGCAATTAAATGCATTTACTTTTCTTATAAGATATAAAATTAAATTTTGCTAGAATGGTTAGTAAAAAACTTAATTTATATATATATTTCTCGAGAAAAAGTATTTCAAAATATTTAAAGGAAAAAAATTTATGATTATTCAATATAAAAGCAATAACAAAAAATGAAAAAAAATTTATAACACAAATGCGTGACGCGATGTTAACATCTGATCTCTCAAAAATTTCAAGCGCCCCTGAAAAAAATGTTATCTTTCGTCTTTCACCAAAACATACTAAGCGAGAGAAAAATTCTATTTGTAATTTTTACTAAAATATTAACACTATAAATTATATATATATTCTCATGTTTAAGTAATCTAAAAGTAACAGCTATTTAAATTATATTTCAACTTTTTAAATCATAACATTTATTTATAGTAAAATTTACTTTCGATTAGGCAAAAAATTAGTTTAAATTCTCTGAAATCTAATTTTACATATCTAAAAAAAACAACTGGCTTTAGTGTTAACTTTAAATAAATATTCATTTGATATATAACCGGAAAAAATTTTTTTTTTTTTCATATTTATTCGCTTTTTTAATTAATTTAAAAAAATATTTAACTCACATTGGAAAATTTTTTCCCAAAAAAAAACCATATTTTATATAAATATATTAAACTTAAAAACAACTTCTCAGAAATTACTTTAATTTTAAAAAAAAATATAAACTTCAACTATATTACGTATAACTGAATTATTTCATGTTAAAAAACATATTGCGAGGAAAAAAATTCTTATACTTCAAATCCCTATTCCCTATTCTTCCAACAAAAAAAAAAATGAAAGTAAATTGTTATCAAACTCTCATCTCAAAAAATCCATACCAGTTATTCATTAATTTAAAACAGAAAAAAAATACAAGGCATTACGAGTATAGAACTGAATATTTTGCGATGGGCACGTCCAAAATACGGAAAAAAATCTGCTGTCTGATGATGTATGTATTTAACAGTTGACTACTAAAAATGCGAATTTACCTCCAAAACCAATTTCCCCTCTCTATGTCTCTCCTCTAATTCTGCGTCGAGTCTTCAGCAACTCCAAACGAACAACAGCTATCTGAGTCATGTTCCAACCCCCGACCCTAAGTTGAGAAAGAATGAGAGGAAATCTAAGAATTTAAAATAGTTAAATCAAATGTGTTTTGTAGTATATGAGTCAGTAAATATACAGCATTATAACTAAATTAGGGGAAACTCAAGCTTTTTGATAGTTAAATATTATATTTATAGTAGCTAGCTTTAAAAATATGAATAATAATTTAATGAAACTCTAAAATATTTTTAAAATTAATGAAACAAATTAGACAATCAAAAAACAGATTATATCGGTCTAATAATTTCTTCCCAATTTTATTAAAATTTGTCAACTGCCGACTAACGTACGATCGCGCGTTGCTACAAGCAGGGTTTAAAAAATTATTTAAGCATATATAGTTAAATCCAGATATACGTAAGCGAAGCAATTTAAAAGAAAAGAGTTGAATCAAGTTAACAAAAGAAAATGTTAAGTATTTAATAACAAACATAAATAAAACTGGAAGGAAAACAACTATTAGCTCAACACATAATGGAAATACTAAACACAGGTCAAGTGTAAGCGAAAAAGGTTAGAATTAGAATTTGAACGATCACACAATCTATATATAATTAGATTTTACAAAATGAACAAAGTTATAGAAGAGATCGATACCTCCGCGAAGTTCTACGAGACATGTGGGCGTAAAAACATTTTGAAAAAATTCGAGACATAAATGAGATAAGGCAAAAACTGTATATATGTAAAATCTATCAAACTTATATATAATTTTTAGCATGAGCAGATTTCAGAACTAATATGTGATTTGTGAGACAACGAGACTTTTTGGGAATAAAATCACTGAACAAAAAATCTGGCACAGAGTTCTCCACAAAGAGAAATTGCGAATAAAAACGCCCTACAACAAAATTGGAAAATCTAATTTCAAAAGAGAAAATCTGAATGAAAAAATCTGAATAAAAAAAATATGAAATATTGTTCTCCCTCTATTTATACCCTCTCTGTCCTTTTCTTATATTGTTTTTGTATGGTCTGAGTCTGCCCCCCCCCATACTTCCCCCCCTGTTCAAATTAATAATACTCTAAAAAATAGCTAACTTTTTATATTTTTTTTTTTACTTCAAGTTTGAATTCTTAATTCTAAAAAATCTTGAATTACACTTAATTAAGCATATTAAAATATATGAATTTGTAATGTGTTATCCAATATATATAAAAAATCCAAAAACCATACCCGGTTTTAATAAATTTTTTTAACAACAATATTATTTTTTATAGTAAAATAAGCATTTTTATTTCAGCGAATTTTGCATTAACTCATATATATATAAATAGATATATATATATATATTTTGATAAATTAAGCAATTTTATTAATAAGAATTAAATTTATTTAAAAAACAAATATTTACGTCTACAAAACGGCATTATTTTTATTATTTTACACTCTAATGTGTCGAAACCCTATATTGAATAAACTTAATTTGGAATACAATATACGTCAAAGTTTTACTGGAAGATGAACTTTAAATTCATATAATATATATATATATAGATATATTGCTTAAATCAAACCACATTGAAGTATATAAAAATGAATTAATAATAATATCATATATGTATACCTATTAAGCCAATTAACATAATAAAAATACCACTTCTTATGCTTGTGTATAACTTGTTAAAACATATAATTAATATATAGGCTGTGTGTGTGAAATTAAGTATCGTGAGTTCTTCCTGACTTAATGTGACTAACGTATTAAAAATAAACAATAATACATATTGCATCCTTTAACTGGGAATTCTTCAAGAGACCCAGGAAATCAGATAATAACACATTATTAATTACCATCAGTGATGGGTAATATTCAAATTAAAAATACTTCATTCTATTCAAGAATGAAAAAATCAAAAAAATAACTTGAAAATCTGTTTATATTTATATATTTTTAACTTGTAAATAGTACCAAGAACTGAATTTATAGTAAATACTATATATAATATGTAATTATCATACAGATATATAAGTAATATCAAGATACATATAAATATATGCTTAAATAATATAGCGATCGAAATGAAAAGTGAATCCAATCTAACAAATAAACTTCGATATCCACAAGGTGCCATCAGGCATTTAAACTAGAAGAATCCCCAGACAACTAAATATTTAAAGTCGTTAACGATACTTATAGCTTCAGTGAAATCAGAGATAATAAAAATATAATTTTATATCTTAAATATGTAATAAAAACCGCTTCTTAAATTAACACATAAAAACATTTATATACGCACATACAAAAATAAACATTTAAATTATGAGGAATAAATTACAACATTTAAGATTTATATTTTAAACTTTTAATTTTTACATTAAACTAAGTTTCAATTAGTTTAAGAGTTTATTAGATAGTCGGCTTGGAATTTAATAATTAGATCTACATTTGAAAAGAAATGATACTCTTTCCTCGATTGAACCTAAGGCAACAAGTGTTTAAAAAAAATCAAACCAAAGTCCGAAATCTCTCTCGATATATTTTCACCAATTACAATCTCGCATGAAAATACCATAACTACAAATATGCACTGCAATAAAGGAATGCTATCACATCTCTGTTGATCTTCAGACTAATAGAATTAGAGAAGATATTGGCGCACTCTCAACCAACAAGGAATGTCACGATATCTAATATGGCAAGTGAACAACAATAAACATAAATATAGGAATAGATCGTGTCTCTTTGTCGTTTTGAAACCAATTAATAGGCTTATAGTAGATTGTTTGGCCCCATATAATATGATCCTGCCCACATAGAGGATCTCATAATACTCCAATACACAAATAATTTCAATCCAATAAAACAATTCAAAACTTCTGAGATAGAATAACCTAAGATTACCATCCTTAACATAACACTTTACAACTAATAGGTAATCACGCCCGAATAAATTTCAGACAATATTTTAAACCTCGTTAAATCTATTTGCACAGATTATTTTTTTATAAATTGTTTTAAAAATAGATAGATCGGCTGCAACAGACTTCAACGGTCAAAAGATAATCAAATTCAAACAATAATACCATCTCAAAAATACAAAAATCATCGATGAAGTTAATTGCAAGAGGAAAACACAAGGTCATGGAATTTTCATCGTCAAAAGATCGACCGCTAACTATTTACATTGTTGATCCAGAGTATTCTAATCAGCATATTGAAAACTTCAAACATCTAATCAACTAACAAATATTGGAATCATTTATAACAATTAAAAATCTGCCTAACTTAGATCATTACGAAATTAAATAATAATTATACAATAAAGAAAAAAAATATAGAAATATTTTTATAAGTCGAGAAAATACATAAAAACATTAATAATTTCCGATTTTTGGAAACTAAAAGAAAGTCAAAGAGATAAAGTTCGAAGCTTACGAATGCTGGAATTATTTTTTTTTTTAGAGGTTACATGTCATATAGCTTACGATAGAAGAGATCTAGGTTTAAAGTTTGAATTATAATTTCATTGGAAGATATATCAATATATTACAATGGTTGTTCATATATCTTATTCTTTATTTAGAGACTATGTGGGTCCTACCATTTCAAGCAGATAAGCATGGAACTAAATCGGAAAAATTGTCATTTCCTTTTTTGTATTAGTCACACATTTATTCAACCACAAAATCGTTCGCTAATCCACACTTTCAGGGTCCCAGCTAGTGGTTATAGCTTTCATTGGTCAAGCTAATGTTATCTTTTCTACTAATTAATCTTTCTAGATGATTTTAATTATATACCCAATAGGCTAGCTTGCTTTACAAACAATTTATAAAATAATCATTTCATTTAAAGAATCAGAAATTAATTAATACCTGTTTTTATTTTTAAATCTTGTACTTTTTTTTATAAAAAAGTATGCTTCAAATACTTATTATTTGTTTTTTAAAAAAAATATATTTTAAAGTTTGGCACCTATAATCTTAATGTATATACGTATAACAAAAATACAACTGTAAGTTTTTACCAATATAATTTCTTAAACTTTTTTTTTATTTTTGAAGATTAATCTCTAGCGACATATTTATATCGTTACAATCTATCAATACTTATTATTCTAAATTAAACAATAAAAGACTTAAAAGCGCTATTTTCATGTGAATTCATGGTTTTTTATCTACTATATTTCTTTTTCTTTTTATTGTATTAAACATTTTATAATCACCGATTTTAAATGCGTTTGGTTAATCAATTTGTTTTTAATTATTAATTCTGGCGAATATTTACATGTCATAAAGATATTCTATAGGCGAATGTGGATAATTATATCTAATAGTCATATACTCATCATTCTAAGTGCGTTTTAATGGAATCAATTGGCATATTATCTATAACCTAAATTTATAGACTTATGATTTTCTTTTCACTAGAATTTCAATAGTTATCTACCATTATAATAATATAGCGGGTAAAACATGTTATATCTCTGGATTTGAATCTTAGAAAAATTGTAGATTCAACATTATTTAATTATTATTTTTTCCCTTTAGGTGCATCTAGGTAAGAATCTGCATGGGGTTCAATAAATAATTTAATTTTTTTCTTAATTTTTAAATATATCTATGTATAAAAAGAACCATCTAAATAGCAATTTAAACATTTCTACAAAAAGAAAAAAAAAAAAAAAAAAAAAAAAAAAAAAAAAAAAAAAAAAAAAAAAAAAAAAAAAAAAAAAAAAAAAAAAAAAAAAAAAAACCCCCCCCCCCCCCCCAATCTTACCAAACCCCATAATGCCTATACTCTCCATAATTTTATCAAATTTTACGTTATAGATATCATTATTATTGTAATATCACAAGGTGTTTAGATTCAACTAAAAAATAAGGCGGAACATTTGCGTATTGACATGAATAAGATACAATTTTACTTGCTTTACTTCAATTATTAATTATTCAAAAGAATCTCTTAACATTCATTTTTAAAGCAGTGATACAAGTCGTGAAAGCAATCCTTGAAATCATTTATCTGAATTACTACTGCTGAAACTATTGTAAGCTTATTCATACACCGAATTGAACCTTGACGTTTTCTTTCATATTCAACTTTAATTTGGGAACAATTAAAAATCTGTAGAACATAGAGATAACAATTTTCAAGTATAATTTTTTTGAAACAAAACTTGACAAACTTTTGCAATATTTTAAAATAAAGAATCATATATATAAATAATGGACCATGAATTTTGTTTCATAAGAATCAGACCATTAAATGCAAATGTTGGCTCATAAATGACCTAAAACATCTATTTAGGTATTTGTATTAATAATCTAATACTTCTAATTAGTCTTTATTCACAATTTTGTTTTCTTCCCTGATAACTTCCATTTTATAATGTCCTACTTGATAAAGGGTTTTGAAAACCATAATCTTACTATTTACTATATATTTGATAAAATTTAGATCTTAAATTATGGAATCTTTGCATGCTTGGGTTTTATACAAATTTACATTTTCAAATCTTCTTTTCTTTTTTAAAATGCAATATAATGGTTTTGGAAATGCCACCATTTTCTTAATGAATCTGACACAGATGGTGTAGCCATCAATTCAAAGAACTTTGGTATCTTTGTTGAAATTTACTTCAGGGTAAAATTTTTGATCATCTATAATGTTAATCTGTCATCAATGCTCTCCCTGTCATCATTTAATCTTTGCAAACTAATGAAAAATGGGATCATGAAATAACATATACATCAATTGATATCAATGAAGCTTAATTTTACCTAAAATAAAATTTAATGCTATCATATTAATCTATCACCATGATTTTCCACAAAGATATAAAAAATATTATCATATTTAATGTCACAACTCATGGTCCAGACAAAGTTAACAATTCATACCTAAAATACAATGGGGGAGATTACAAATTTGTACATCAGATAAAAAGTAAAGGTGGAAAACAATAATATAAGTAAAAAAGTGTTGCAAGAATTATGCAAGAAAGAATATGATACTACATTAGAAGAGAAAAGGGGAGAAGATTTGAATACTACCAGAAAATGTTACAAAACTTTAAAAAAGACTTAGACTTATATGGATCCTTATCAATTTAAACGGTGAACATTATTGAAGCAGATTTCCATTTAAAGTGTAGATACGAGAAAGAGACTCAAGATAATTTATTAATAATGGAAGAACAAAAAGTTGGAATGATTAAAAGATGTAGATTTTTTTAATTTTATTTAGGTCTTTAGGAGAATATGAGAGAATATTTAAACCAGCGAAACTGTTTATTAAAATGTATTGATAAAAAAAATGCAATTAATTATGGAATTTATTAATTTTAGATTTTGAGTAAGTAAATTGAGAGAAAAGCAAATATTAGTTTATAACCAACAGACAGATAATTGATTCAGATCTAAGAAATATTCTTTGAAAGAAAGCAAAGGCCCTGGACACATGATTTGTACACACGGCACTTTCTGATTTCATCCAACAAAATATTTTACATCATTTTAGATACACTTATAACCTGAATTTAATAATAATTCTGAGAATTCGGTAAAGCCATTAACCAAAGATAATAATAATTTATTTTTAAAATATGGTATAACATTTTAAATATTTCTGATTCTGTATTGTGACAGTCAGATGATGT
>JAQFVV010002324.1:0-28923 GCA_028023455.1 Epiperipatus broadwayi | reverse complement strand
TATATAATCATGTATTTTATTTTTGCCGTAAGATATGTTTTTTTACTGTTAGCATTTAATGAACATTATTGAATTCCTCAATATTGATTTGGTTACCAAAATATTATATTTATCATATTTGTACTGGGTTTATGGTATTTTATTCATTCCTTCCCAATTCTCCAACACTACTTAAAAATAAACTATCAATGTAAACATATTGATAATTTACTATATGTATTAGCAATTATGATATAAATATATATGTCTGTGTCAAAATTAAATCGCAACATTACTATTGTTATAGATAATTAATATGCCTTCTAGCCTTAGAATAAGACAACTTTATAAGTAAAAGACGTCATATTGCCCTTTTATTTTCCTCTTCATTCCTTCTGCCTATGTTTGAAACATTTCTATATACAGTATATAGGAAAAAGAAGATTAAAGGATGGTATTATCTCTCTTACTAATAAAATTGTTTAAGCCAAGGCTAGAGAGCATTTTAATTATCTATAATAACAATGATATCAAGATTTAATCTTAACATGTCACAAATAAATTAACAATAGGTATAGAGAGTTTTGCCTGTTTTAATATATATATATATAATAGTACAATACCCGTTGTAGAAAATATTATATATAAAACCATAAATAATTAACGGTATAAATAATATTGTAGTTTAAATTCTTTTGAAGTGCTTTCGATTACGTGATAATCCTCGTCTGCTTTAATTAATTTCAATTAAAGCTGACGAGGATTACCACGTAATCCAAAGCGCTTCAAAAGAATTTAAACTACAATATTATTTACACGGTTAATTATTTATGTTTTTGTATATATATATTATTGATTAGAAATTAGTATTTATCTAGGATATATTTCAAATTTAAATATTATGTAATATACTGAATTTTTATATCTAAAAATTTGGTGTTTCTCGTCTGAGCCTTATATATATATAGTTTAATTTCAAACTTTTATTGGAAAATAATCATTGATGACTTTTAACTTTTTTTTTCTTGTACAGTTTCTTTTATTTTTGCTTCTTCTTTCAAACATATTTTTATTTCTGCTACTTTTTTTTGCATCACTCAGGAAATTAAATCATTCTTACATATATTTCAAAGTTTTACAGATAACCATCAGTTCTTCCTTCACAGAGGAGTTGCAGCCTAAGTCGCCGCAATGCAAGTGAGAAATCTAGCTATATATATATTGGTAATAAATAAATTACTGCATATATTTTTATAATTTTAGGAATATTTCACATTTCTATTTAAGATTACAGCTTGATTAGATTGTAACTATTGTACTAAAATTTCTAGATGCTATTCTTTTCTCTCTTCCCTTTTTTACTTAATCTTCTCCTTTTTTCAAATAATCACGATTTCAAGTAACATGGATTTTCAGCCACTGGTTTTAACATTTTTTTATTGTATTTAATGGGTTTGAAATTAATCTTTTCTCAAGACAACACAGAATACAAATCAAAATATGACCCTCCCCAATCTCTTGTTTTTTAAATTATCATAATTAATTTTTTTTAAAAATTACATCTTATTTTTTACCAAACTCTCCATATAGTAGTTCCACGAAGTGCAAGCTTTCATAATAATAAATGGATGCAGGAAGGTCTGTGCACAAAATCCCTAACATGCCTACTTACCCAATATCTCCAGGCTAGTTTCTAGCTTGTGGCTTTCATCAGTGAGGAGTCTTGGATTTGAGAGCACTGTGCCTAGATCTTAGGATCTTATTAACAGCATGTGAAAACATATAAAATGATGGTCATATGACATTTTATTCTTTCTGCTTTTAATTAAATTATGTTTTTTGAATCTATTTTAGTTTCAATTCCTGTGTATTTTATCAGGGTATTAAAAAAGATTATTTAAAAATATTATTGTTGCATTTCTAACAAATTTTACTTTTATTAAATAATATAATTTATAATAACTTTAATAATGCTATATTCCTACAATGAAACAAAAATTTTATTTTTAATTTTCCTTTACTAAAATGGTGTAGCTTTCTTAGCTTACGATATTTTAATTTATTTAAGCATTAAAGTACACTCAAGATATAGATTTAGGAATCTTTCACATTCTGAAGAATATTTCTAAAATGCAATAGCAATAATTAAGTTACATGAAAACATTTGTAAGATTAATACTGATAACAATTATTTACAGATTGCATCCACATCTTTCACACTTAATACAGAAGTTTTACAGGAAATGTGTGGATTAAATGGGAAGAAAAGGGAATACAAATATATGGAAATTAGTGGGATTATATTTGCAAGTAACTTTTCACAGCTTCAGAAAATGTTACAAAAGTTATCAGATCAAAGATAAAAACTAAAAAGATTAAAATAATGTTCAATGTATTTTTTTAAAAGGAAAAAATAAAATTTGATATTCATGAATTAGAAAAGTTGAAATGATTATGCAATATCTTGTTCAGATTATTATTACAGATAAAAACATAATGGATGAAATTACTCGTAGAATTAAACTTGCAAAGAATACTTTTTGTAGAAATAACATAATATTAAAAGAAAAGTTTTTGATAGATGTGTTTTATCAGTTCTTACTTGTGAGTTTGAGACTTGGATACTTCCCAGAAGAATACTATAATAAATTCAGACTAGTCAACAAAGTATCAATGGATATATGTTGGGACTAACAAGAATGAATCAGAAAGCAAAATACTTGGATGAAAGAATAAACAGATAACAAATACATCATTAAAAGAATTAAAAGAAAGAAATGAAGCTGAGATGAATTTTTTTATTGGAAGAGATGATACTATATGGACATTTAAAATCTTAAACTGGATCTCAAGAGATTTAAAAGATCAGGAAAGAGACTACATGTAGGACAGGTAGATAAAATTAAAAAAAATGTGTTGGTGTGATGTGAAGATTATGGATTGGAAAATATGAATCGAATTTAGAAAGACTTCATTCCTTAGTGGATCAATAATTATATACATATTAAAATGGGAAATTTAGAGTCTAAAAATATATGTGGATATTGTTTAAGTCATCTAGATTTTGAAGATTATATTGTTTTAATAAACAATGTCTCAAAGTTTCAGAAAATGTTGCAAGAGTTATCAGATGAAAGTAAGACAGTAGAGCTAAAGATTAATACTTAAAAGATTAAAATAATAAATATTCAATTGATTTTTTCAGAGCAAGAAAATTAACGATGATAATTTATGAATCATAAAAAATGAATGACTATAAATACTTTAGTTAAATTATTAATACTGATGGAAACATAAGGTATGAAGTTAATTATAGAATTAAACTTGAATAGAGGGCCTTTGTAAAAATAATTTATTTTAAAAATTATGCTTATGCATTTAAAAAGATAGTTTAGTAGATATATTTACCAGTTTTTACTTAAAGATGTGGAACTCTAGTACTAAACAGAAGAATAATATAGAGACTTTTAATCATTCAACAAAGAATGCAAAGAAGTATATTTAAAATTACAAGAATAAATTACAAGGAAATACTTGTTTGAATAAGAGAGCAAGCAAGTATTGTCGATGTTATTGGAAAAATTAAGACTCTTTAATCTGGGTTAGACATATAACAACAAATGATGCTAAGAGATGAGTAATAGAAGTTTTAAACTGAATTTCAAGAGATTATAAAATATCTAGAAATATGTCACAAATAAAATAGATGAATAAACTAAAGAACTTTGTTGCTATCATTGATCAGAGAAACTGGATAAAATTTGAAAAGACTTCATCTGGCAGTGGATTGATAATGGTTGTGTAAGATGTTGATGCTGATGTAAATAAATAAATAGACAGGTAGATAGACATATAAATAAAACAGATAGTTAGACAGATAGATAGATTAAATAGATAGAGATAGATAGACAGAGAGAGAGAGAGACAATCAGGCATATAGAAGATAGATAGATAGATAGATAGATAGATAGATAGATAGATAGAGTCAGACAAAAGTTAGGTAGATGGATAGATAGATAGATAGATAGATAGATAGATAGATAGATAGATAGATAGATAGGTAGGTAGGTAGGTAGGTAGGTAGGTAGGTAGGTGGATGGATGGATGGATGGATGGATGGATGGATGGATGGATAGATAGATAGATAGATAGATAGATAGATAGATAGATAGATAGATAGATAGATAGATAGATAGATAGATAGATAGATAGATAGATAGATAGATAGATAGATAGATAGATAGATAGATAGATAGATAGATAGATAGATAGATAGATAGATAGATAGATAGATAGATAGATAGATAGATAGATAGATAGATAGATAGATAGATAGATAGATAGATAGATAGATAGATAGATAGATAGATAGATAGATAGATAGATAGATAGATAGATAGATAGATAGATAGATAGATAGATAGATAGATAGATAGATAGATAGATAGATAGATAGATAGATAGATAGATAGATAGATAGATAGATAGATAGATAGATAGATAGATAGATAGATAGATAGATAGATAGATAGATAGATAGATAGATAGATAGATAGATAGATAGATAGATAGATAGATAGATAGATAGATAGATAGATAGATAGATAGATAGATAGATAGATAGATAGATAGATAGATAGATAGATAGATAGATAGATAGATAGATAGATAGATAGATAGATAGATAGATAGATAGATAGATAGATAGATAGATAGATAGATAGATAGATAGATAACTTTAGAGACAGAATCAAAAATGAAATAACATTCAAACAGCAATTTGCAATACATTCTTCTGGCATCATTGTTTTTCTATGAAAAATTGTTAGAAAAATCTTTGCTCTGCTATAGAATATCTATTAAAAATGATTATTTATCTTTTTATGCAGATATAATGTTTATTTATAATTAATTTAATTATGATTACTTTGTCCTCTTCATTTTCTTTTGCTTTCTATTTAATTGAATTAATATAGGATATGGATATCATGGGTTTTTGAAGTCGTTCTTCACTAATTGTTGCAATTAGGTTATGTTTTCATGTGGTTCCACTTCCATCTTATATTGAGACACAAACATTTAATTTTCAATCGTTTTTTTTTTTTTTAAATTCTGTCTTTTTTCCCATCTGGAATTAAAGTATCCATAATCATTTATGAATAGCTGTCAATGATGTTGATGATGATAATATAAATTATCAGCTGATATGAATGAGTGTATAGATATTTTCATTGATTTGAATTTTGTCATAATAAATATCACTGTTTAATCTACTATTCATATAAGATCTTGGAGGCAGGCAAATGTGAATTCATTTTTCATCTGCATGATGTATTATCTTTCTTACAGAGTCAGAATTTAAAGAAGTTTATTAATTCACTTTATTATATATATTGACAGTTAGTATAAAACTGGGTGAATATAAAAAACGAATAAATTAAAGTAACCATATATTCAGCTGTTATAGAAATATGACATTTTTTGCCTAATAGAGGTTAAGAGGGCATGTTCCCATTGAAGAACAGCCAGATATTCATTTCCCAACCACTAATCACATGACTATATTGATTAGTTATGGACAGTATCATGAAATAAATGCTTAAACTCTTTAGTGACTTGGAAAAATTTTAAGGTTGCATTGGCCTAGGCTCAAACCCTAGACTGAAGACATGAAAAAATTACTGCATTAACCATTACATTATGCTCTTTAAAGGCTATACAAGTAAGTAGAAAAAATAATTATTATAAAAATAAATTGGTACAGTTAAAAATATATAAAGTAAATAACAAAAAAATTACAAAAACAATTATCTTACCAATAATAAGAAAATGTAAAAATTATGGGTAAAGTTATTGCCAATTGTATATAGGACCAGTTTTGCACTAAATAAGCCACTCCAGCCATTATCACAATACCAACAGAATAAAATCCTCGCTTAATACTTCCAGCTGTTGTTCGAATTTTTGCAGGAAATAATTCATAAGCCATAACATAACTTGAGGCTTGAAGACCCTAAAAGACAATATATATATATAAGAAATTTATATATCACTACAATACTAGACAAAACAACAATATTTTATTAAAATTCCTCCGCAACCATGGTTTCATCTATTAACAAATAGACCTTCTCAAGAAATTCTACTAAACATACAACATATATGGACAAAACAAAATAGCTTTCCCATCATTCATTTCAACAACCAACTTGCTTTAAACATCAAAGAATGTTTTCATGAGATTGGCGTGAATGTGTACATGTGAATGAGTATGAAAAATTTAATAACAAATATATAACTAATTATCAAATAAATAAATGGGGTTAATCAAATCATTGAATATATATATATATATCAGTTTTATATGCATATAGACACACATCTGAAAGCTTACTAACAATTTGAAACATTTAAATATTTTAGTACATTCTGGACCATTTAATGTCTCCATGAAGCTAATAGGTATATTGATACAATATTTAAGTGAGAACTGCATTAATTCTAATAAGAATGACAATTTTGTTCAAATCTAGAAATACACGACTTATATATATCATTATTTTCAATCGTTATTGATCCACTGAAGGATGAAGGTCATTCCAAGTTTAATTCATCTCTGATCTCTATCCTCTCTTCTCCATGTCATTCCAGCACATTTCCTTATTTCATCCATCCATCTTACACGTGGTCTCTTTCTAGGTCTTATATACATATAACTAGATTAACACTCCAATACTGATTTATTGAGTTTATGAAATACTTTCAATCCAAAACACAAGATAAAGTCTTTTGAAAAGATGAGAATAAACTATTTCATCTTTTTACTTACATTCATTTATGTAGGCAAATTAAAACACTTTAAAATGAAAGCATACACCAGTTTTGGAGTGTTAAACTAGTTATTATATAATATTAACTGCTGGGAAAAGTTATTTATATATATATTCCGATAATAAGTTAGGTTTTTAGCTTCACTACTTTATTATTTAATATATACACATATATTGTAATGAAGAATTTTTAAGCTTTAGTGAAGTTGAGAAAGTATAATTATTAACCCTTCACACAACACTTTTTTAGATGATGATGATGAGCAAGCCTGTATTTGATCCTTCTATAAATATTGAAACATGAGATATATTTCCCGATTATTAGCATTTTTGTGACAATCACCCTTAAAATCAATATACACCTGTAGTTCTATTTTGCAACTCATGGCAATGACCAGTTTCGGGGAACCAATTTATCTTACAGAAGAACTATCAATGTACAGAAGCCAATAAGGACTGACTTTAACTCTATAATCCTTTTAATTTCAATGTTGCAGCAGTAACTCAGTTTAGAAAATGGACTTGTACAACGTTCAAGTGCTAGAAAGGTGAGATAAATAAAAAAAGTAATTTATTAATTGATAATTGGTGAAATCATACAAATAAGCTATTATGTACTTTATTATCTAAATAGTAAATTTAACAATAAAAAATCAAAAAGATATATGTGATCTTTCTTTTTTTTAATAAAGTGTCATAGTATCGGCCAGGACACGAACCCGCAACCTGGGCAACTTCCTGCAAGTGCAAGGCAGTTGCAACTGCCTGTAAGTGCAAGGCAGTTGCACTGACCTCTCGACCACCAATGCAAGACAAGATATGTGATCTTTTAGAGCAATTTATCACATGTTTTGCTAATTATTTTATAGGAAGAATTTTGTGGATTAAAATTATGTATACCTAATATCTATCTGTTTTTATAAACAAATGGAAGTGCCCTGTGTGGTTTGGCGTAATAGTAGAAATTCAGACTTTGGACTCTAAGATTCTTGGATTGACTTTATTTTTGGCACTTCAAGTGCTCGAATTTTCTTATGAGCTCTTGAATAATGAGGTTATTTCATTACTTTTATTTTATTTTTTAATGAAGTTGCTTCAGTCGTATAGATTTTGAAGTAATATTGTTCTTATTATAAATAATGTTTTGGAGCTTCAAGAAATGTTATAAAGTTTATCAGATGAAAATAAAAAACTGGGAATAAAGACAAATGCTAAAAAGATTAAAAATTTATTTAATGAATTATATTAAAAAATAAAATAAAGATTAATACTAATGAATTAGAAGACAACCATAAATATTATGATTAGATCATTAACAAGATGGAAATGTAATTGATAATAATCTTAGAATGAAACTCATGCTTATGGTGAAAGAACTTAATATTAAAAAAAAATATGTCTATTTTTGTTTAAAAATAAAAAAAATAAAACGTATTTAATTAATGCTTAGACAGATACTGCGGATCACAGAAGCAAAATTCTCCATACAGTAGCGCTACTCAATGCAAGCTCATATAAAACATAAAGAATGGTGATCATGTGTGTTTAGTGATTTAACACTGTAGATCACAAAGTGAAAGGTCAACAAATACATGATAAGATTGAAAAGAAGAGATAAAAAATGAAATGCACATATGGAAGAACAAACAAACACTAACACAACAGTATTAAAAAAAATTAAGTGAATGGATCTATGCAGAACGTGTTTTTAATAGAAACGGCAATATGTAGACAATTGAAGCTTGTTGTAATGATATAGAGAGATTAAACTGGTTAAAATTCGCGAGGCAAAAATGATAATGATGAATAGATCTAATTAATGAAGTTATTTTTACTCTAGTGTTAATTGAAATAAAACCAACATTATTCGATATATATATTTGTATGCTTGTATATATAAAAACAAATAGAATATTTTAAATATCAAATACAATTTTTTTTTCACTCTTTTTTAAAACTCGTTTTTATTTTATATGACTCATACAATTTTTTTTATGTAAAAAAGAAAGTATGGTAATAATCCATGGAACATTTAAATAAAAAGAAATTGAATGTGCAATTTGTATTAATTTATTGTGGAGATTGTCTAATTTTGTTGTTAAATAGAATGAATTAAATCTTTAGTTTATGAACAAAATTATTTGAGTTGAGGTAACTTTAAAAAGAAAAAAATTGAAATATTCCAATTTAAACTATTGTTGATGTAATAAAAAAATTGATTTAAACTAAATCAATTAGATAAAAATATAGAATGATTACATTTAAGAAGAAAAAAGTTTTCTAGAATTCAATCAATTTTATTCTTTTTAAATGAAATTAATGATTACGACAGTAATAATTTTACCTGTATTGTAAAACCTATAAGTGCTCTAAACATCAAAAATGCATAAAAATTAGATATTAGAGCTACACCAATTCCAAGAGGTAGTGTTGACCACAAAGTAATTAGTGCAATAGTTTTTCTACCAAAATTGTCAGCCAAAGTTCCAAAAAAAAATCCACCTATCATAGCACCTATAAAGTAAGTAGTTGCAGCTAATTGAACATATGTTTTCTGCTCACATACAAGATCCCACTAAAAAAAAAAAAATTGTTTATTGAATTTAAAATTAAATAATAAAAAATGTATTATTTTGATGGTAGACTATTAATAACTATAAGTCAATTGCATCAAACATATCTTATAAATTTAATGCATATGAACATGCAAGTTTCACCCAAAAACAAGTTAAAAAATTTTTAACCTGCCTATAGCTTGCATTTTATGATCACAGATGGAGCTTTACCAATAGCCCACTCAAGCTTGTTTACAAAAAATGCTGAGAGAGAATCAAAAATTCAATATCTCTTTCAAATTGTCCCCAACCTTTAAACCATGGTTTCAAGCTAGTTTCTAGTCCTCCTACCCTTTATTGACGAAAGCCAATTAGCTTGAAACCATGGTTTAAAGGTTGGGACAATTTGAAAGAGATATTGAATTTTTGATTGTCTCTCAGCATTTTTTGTAAACAAGCTTGAGTGGGCTATTGGTAGAGCTCCATCTGTGATCATATATATATATATATATATATATCATATATATATATATATATATATATATATATATATATAGTAACAGTATAAATGGGAAGGTTTTCTTTAACATGTACCACATCTTTGGGCATAACAAGTCTGTAATGATATAAATTAGCCAACTGAATTAATAGGGCCACACAAACTGAGCAAGCCAAAATCTGTAATGGAATAAATTTGAGCAGTAATTTTATTGAAGTCCTACAAATAAAATAAGCTCTGTACTGGAATAAAGTTAAAATCTATTACCTATTTATTTATTAAACAAATACCAATGTAACTGGATACCAAAATCTTAATGCCCAAAATAAACAATAGCTTATTTAAAATTTATAATAGAATATAGTAAATAGTAGATTATACTAAAATTAATTTACAAAATAACCCTTTTATGTTAAACATTAAAATTTATAACATTGTGAAATGATGAAATAAAATTATTTAAACTATATGAAGCTTGGAATTAACACTTTATCAACTAGCTATTTATATTTGAATAATACCAATAACTCATTTATTAAATCCTAATAAAATAAAATAGCAATAATATTTTAATAAATATGAATATCAAGATATAAATATAGAATAATGATTTTATTAATACCCAAATAACCAATTGATATTTATGAAACCATTAAGTTTATTTATAATAATTGCTGAATTCTAATAATAATAATCACTATTATTTTGAGGATTGTTTTCTCTTAGCATGTTGAAACCATTTGAGGACATAATTTTTATGCAAATGCACAAAAATATGCTGTTTAAGTGGCTGCGCTGCTATATAATGTTCTATTTGAATGGTTAAGCATAGAAATAGACCGTTTACTTGTCTGCGGTGCTTCATTATTTATGATTTTATTGTAAATCAAAAAAAGCACTATAAAGTTGAAAAAAAGAACAAGGGCTCGGTAACATTACAATTCTGTTTGTTTACATAGAAATTATGCTCTCAAGCCATTTCAACACACTAAGACAAGCAACCATTTTGATTATCTTAATTTCAAATGTTTATAATTGCATAGAGACTTTGAATTATTATATTGTATATTTAATAATTTAAATAAAACTATCAACTCAAGATTAATAAATGAAACAATAATTTTATTTACAAAATAAATAGAATATATATAATGATTAAAATAATAAAAAATAAATTAATGTATTTAATAATTTGAAATAGTTTATCCTATAATGTTATTATTATTCCAACTGCCATATAATATGAAGACAGTACACATATTCACAGCAAAGAAAATGTTTATTTATATTATCTTCAATAAAAAATAAATATTAAATACACACAAAAAATATTAATCTGTTTTAATTTTCTTATTGAGCATTCATATTACAAATAAAATAAATAATTTATTCTAGTTCTTCTTTATATACATATATATTGGGTTGTATTCTGATCTATTGTGTCAGCTGCGGGATGGTGCTATTTCTAGCTTAATTTCTAGAAATATACCATTTCCATGGCCACACACAAGCATTTAAGCCTTCTTTCTACAATAAATCCTAGAAAGACTGTTAACTCAGCTGATGGCTAATGCTATGGATTTTTCCTATGCTAAGAGCAGAGGAAAATGCTGTAATTGTTTGTGTTATGCACTATATTATAATGCTGTGTTATGTATTTTGTATAACAGTATTGTACGAGGTGTGTTAAGTTGATCATGTCAAAATTATTTAAATTTTCATTGGGGCCTTTTTTTCATATGAATTGATGTACTAAGTTTCCTAAATTCTCTATTAGGGTGGAGTAGTGCAATTTTTTTGACGATCACACTTTAAGTCACGTTTTAGCGAGTAATTTTCTGAGACCAAGAAAGTGGCTAATTCGAACACAGAAAACTTGAAAATATGAGTATTGCCAGACACAGAAGCTGGTGCTGTAATATTTCTGCTGCAGAAAAACATCCTGCTGAAAGAAAAGAGATGTTTGTGTGGCAAATATATGTGACTTGAGGTCCATAAGCATCTTTTGACTTTCATTTGTAAGTCTCATTCTTACCAACGGAAATGTTCACTTCGTAAAGGACAGCTTGTTTGAGGGATTCCAAATGGCCTTCGTCAAATGTAAAATAAAAGTAACTTAAATTTTTGTTTAAACATACATCCCTTCTCCCAATAATTGTTGTCAATCAAATGTAAAATAAAAGTAATGTAAATTATTATTTAAACATACACAAAAACACCCTTTCTACTAATTATTATCAATCAAATGTAAACCAATAAAAGTAACGTAAATTATTATTTAAACATAACCCAAATTACTATTTGAATGTACACCAAAAAAGATCCTCTTGTCAATAAAAATTAAAAAGCAACTATTATTGTCCCATTGTCAAAAATATTATTTGGGAAAACCAAATAATTTATAAATTAAAGAAAGTAAAATTGGTGTTGTCAATCAAATGTAAAATAAAAGTAACTTAAATTTTTATTTAAACATACACACACACAAAAAAAAAACCCTTCTCCCAATAATTGTATACCTGCATTGTTGAATAATTTATTTATTTTTAATTTAAGAAAAAAGTAAATAAAAATAATAATGCAATGATTTTATAGTCTTTTTTTATAAGATTGCAGATCAGAGAGTGAAATAAACAAATAAATACATATAACAACACATTTGTTTGTTTAACACAAAATATTACTACATTTTCAGATACCTTTTTTAATAACATTTTAAAACATATATGCATTTTAAATTTATACAAAAATCTAAACATACATGTGCATATATAATCAGACACATAAAAAAAGCATAACTTATCACTTATTGGTCTAAGTCTATTGTTGTTAAAGTATGCAAATAAACAAAATATTAATATAAAACCTATCAAATTATATATTTTAAATTTATGACTATTTTTATAGCAAGATATTAAATTTAACACAAACTATCTATTATTACTTTAATAAAAAATTTTTGAATGTTATTACTATATTCTGATATATGTACAATAATTCTAAAATTTAAATAAACACCATTTTATTGTCCAAAACAGTTAATAACATAAACCATAACAATATATGACTTTACCCATTTTAAAGCTAATCATGGATGGGTATATATATATATATATATATATATATATATATATATATATATGCATTGTGACCTTTGGTTTAGCCAAGGCCAAGAGAGCTTGGTCTTTCATTATGGATATACCATTAACTAGAAAAAAACATTTTTTGAGAAAGATTTATTAAATCAAACATATCTATAACTGATCTCAGTTTATATAACTCTAATTAACTAATGATTAAAATATTTCTGTCAGAAATATATAATTTAATAATTTAATTCAGGCCTTTTCTAAAATATTTAAACATAGTTTAAAGCCTGTGTTAACCAATGAATCTAGATATAGCCAATCATATTAAAGTTGATATTAGTGCTATAAATTGAATAAATAAGGGCCAGAAGTGATGAGATAGTATTGACTAAATTAAATAATATGTTAAAATTTAAGGAATAACTATTATAAGTTTAATCAAATATTTGATTTAAATCAGTTATAAAAATTAATCAGTCAATTTTTTAGATAAGAGTATTAAATTTGAAACAGAAAGTAATTTAGAAATAGTTAAATAGGTTTATTTATAGTTAAAGAAAGTTTTAAATTCAATGGTTAAACGATAATGGTTTTTAGATATGTGGGTGAGTGTCCTTACATAGTAATTTATTTATTAAAAAACTATTATTGTTTATGTGTAATATTTAGTAACATTTGATAGCATTTTGTTTGATTAAAAATTTTTAGTCAAAATTAAAAGAACCTCTAAAAGTTTTTATTCATAAAATTAACTTACTTTAAATAATTTTTATTTGATGTCGTATTAGATTTATTATTTTATTTTTATTATTTTCATCATATAAGTTAATATCTGAAAATCCCCTGAAGTATCATATGACTGGCTGGCTATTTAAACCAATCAGATGTTGAATAAAGGCTGGAGAAACCAGTAGAAAGTGATGTTTATTGTCAATCGCACTTTAAAATGCTGGCTGAAGAAGCTGTTAATAGCAAACAATCAAAATGAGTTAATCAACACTAAGCACTTTTGAAGTGTTATCCATCATAATCATAGCCAAAATAGTAATAGCTGTTGTGATATTATTAAATGGTAATATATACAAATATATATGTAAATTAATCAGCTTGTCCATTTTTGGAGATGCATATCACATCTATTAATTGTGTTATTGTCATTGATGATAAAATATACTTCTTTTATCTTCATTTTGCAGTCATTAGTTTCAGTGCACACAATTTTGGGGTTGGAGGATTCGAACCTATGACTGGCCTGGTTCTCATGTTTGAGGAATATTGAAATGTTGTCATTGTTCTATTGTGCCCTCCTGTATGCATATATATGCTGAGTGGCTAGAACATACACATATTTGAGGAGAATTGAATTAGAGAATTGTATTTGGTAAACTGGTGGAAGAATCATATTAAGAAAGTTGCACTAACAAAGTACATAAAGTTGCAGATGAACTTAAACTTGAAATTCAAAGAAGTGTAAAATTTTAATTTTTAAAGTTAAAATGTCTACTTATTTTTTTTTATATCAGGCACTAAAGTCTCATTCTGAAGTGAGTCAAGATGTATGATCCAATATTAAAACACTTTAACTGAAAAAAAATTCTTTTTTAACTGAACAGTTTTTTTATTGGCCAAGTGAATTAAAGTTTTACAACTTTTGATTGGTCAATTCCAAAATCAGCAGTAAAAATATATTCATCTTTTAATATTATATTCATTTTAGTTTCATTTGTAAAAAGTATATTAATAATTTGTCAGATTATGAAAGTGAACAAAAGTTTTTACAAAAATAAATTTCTATTTACAATTATAAAAATATTTGATAGCAGGGGATCTAAAAAGAAAGTTTGTAACAAATTAGGAAGTGCTATGGACATCATTTCTTTCTTTCTCAATTTATGTTTGTGTAAAAGTAAAGAATTTTTTCTAAAATCTTACTATTTTTCAAAAATAATTATATTTTCAGCATATTTTATCAAGATACATTGTAATATGTAAAAAATACCAACATTATACTCTAAAACATTAATTTTTGTTTGAAAATCAAATAAAGAGCTTGGGGTGATGAAAATTGTTGACAGGTGTCAAAATTGTTAACACTGGTTTCTTTTTCAATTTATGTTCATGTAAAAGTAAAGAATTTTTTACTAAAATCTTACTATTTTTCTAAAATAATTATATTTTCAGCATATTTTATCAAAATAATTTATAATATGCACAAAAAACACTCTAAAACATTCATTTTCATTTTGAAAATCAAAACAAAAAAGTTGGAGCAGTGAAAATTATTAACAGGTGCTCTTCTTTTATTTGTTCAGTATCTAGGAAAGCCTGTCTTCTCCTATTTTTGTAGCTTCTTGCATCAATATTATTGATTTTTTACTTGTAAAATAATTCTAGAGAGGGCAGTATCTTACGATACTTTTTAAGCTTTAAAATAAGCATAAAAACACTACAGTAATGTAAAAACTGATAGTTTTCAAGTGACTTGAAGTTTCTAAGAAAGAGTTAAAAGAAGAATTTATCAGTAATATGTCTGTTAATGGTGCATCAAATAATGGAAGTTCTACTTTCTGAAGCCAAAAATGTGGCAGGTAATATTTTAAACTTATCCTATTTTATTCATCATGAACTGTTTAGATGGTTAAATGTTGGAGCTGATGGATTGGGAAAAAAACTAAAACTTAATGTCAACTTCATAACTTTAATCTTCTGCTACATCTTGTTAAGATAAGATGATTCTTAAAATTCTTGAAATGTTTATTGTTGTTTATAACAGGGGAAATTCTTAAATAACTAAATAATTATAAAAGTGAACTGTTTTGTGTGTGTGTGTGGAATGATAATAATTTATATTATAGTAATAAGCTATGAATGTGTATTGACTGGAAAATGAAAAATTTAATTAATAAAGTTATCGAGAATTACTTATGAAATGATATTTCTAAGTTAAAGTATTGGTGAATATAAATTATGTCTATGATAAAGTATTAAATGATTAATAAATATTAGTTTCTATGAACAACTGTATGTCATAGTTACTGAATGTACTTGAAGCTAGAAAGAAAGTTGTAGCTTAAGTAGTTACATAAAACCATGTAATGTTGAGTGTCAAGATTTTCCTTCATAAAGTTGACTAATCTAAAAAAATACTTTGGATGAATGCTGTATGAATATTACTCTAAAATAGATCAAAATTGAAAGATAAAATTAAAAAAAGCTGCTGGACTAAATATGTGAAAACCATTCGTGATTCAAAAGAAATGTTTAGAAAACAACTATGAATTGTGTTTAGAAAGCTTTATTTGGATTAAAGGAAGAATAGTGATAGATTAAATAATTTGTATCTTAAACCCAGTGAAATGTTAAAGAATTGAGAACTGTTTGTCCTGTATACGTGTAAAACAATTCGTGAAATAATGGCCATTCATTTACCCACTCATGGATGAAGTGCATGTGTGAAGTCTGTGCAGATGAAACTGTCAATGCAATTGTATTTGGATTATATTATCCATGTGTTGATGTCATCATGATGTATTGGGTGATGTGACATTGGACTATGAACTTCGCAGATAAAGAACAATATTTTTTTTATTTATAGAAAAAAAAAATAATGATATAATAATTTGGTAAAACATATGCTTAGAGTTAAGCTATATTTTATAATTTGTTATGGTTATCCTTTCTTCTTTTTATTATTATTATTATTATTATTATTATTATTATTATTATTATTATTATTATTATTATTATTATTATTATTATTATTATTATTATTATTATTATTATTATTATTATTATTATTATTATTATTATTATTATTATTATTATTATTATTATTATTATTATTATTATTATTATTATTATTATTATTATTATTATTATTATTATTATTATTATTATTATTATTATTATTATTATTATTATTATTATTATTATTATTATTATAAAATTCTTCTTCAGAAGCTTTGTAGGTTAGGTTTTTCCAAATTATTAATTAATTGGTTTGACTCTTTTCTTAATGATAGAATGTCTTGTGTGAGGTTTAATAATAAATTGTCATTACCATATTATTACTTCACTGGGGTACCTCAAGGCAGTGTTCTTGCACCTTTATTATTTAATGTATACATTGATGACCTAAAAACATGCATTAAATTTTCACATCTTCTATGTTATGCAGATGATTGCAAAATTTTTAGGCATATTTAGTCTATTAATGACTGTTTTTTACTTCAAAGTGATATAGATAATTTTTTGAATTGGTGTGAATGTAATTATATAGATATAAATATGGATAAATGCTCCATTGTCTCTTACTCTAGAAAATCTGAAATCTTAAGGTTTTCCTAATATATTGGTGATTCTAAAATTATAACAAATGATCATCAAAGAGATCTAGGAATAATATTTTCCAATAATGGATCTTTTCATAATCACATTAATTTTATGGTGAATAAATCTCTTAAAATTGTAGGAGTTATTTACTGATATGGAAAAGCATTTAATAAATTTACAAAGATTAAACTTTTTATATCCTTAGATCTTCCCATCTTGGAGTATGGTTCAATTATATGGAGTCCTCATAACAGGACAGATATCATAAGAATTCAATCTATTTTTGACAAATTTGCAAAATTGAATAGTTTAGGTAATGAACTCTATATTGATTTACTGCTGAGACAAAAAACAAGAGATCTCAAGGTTTTTCATAAATTTATTTCCCAGAATATTTCTGTATCTAATTTGCTTTCTAATGTAGGTATTAAGAAACAGAATTATAATACTCGTACTCACAATATTTTTGAACTGAAAATTTGTAAATCTGATGTATTAAGATTTTCCCCTTTATTTCGTTTACCTACAACTTATAACAAAGATTTTGGTAATGATGTTGTTTTTAATCTTGATTTTAAACAATTCACTAAAGTCCTCATAAAAAATATTATCCTTAATTTCATTTGATATATTGCCTTTTTATTTATTTGTGCATTTTATTGTTTTTCTATTTTATTGGTATTATTTTTTATTTTGATTTCTTTTTTTAATGCTTATTTAGATTTGTATATGATAATGAAATTACTGTGCAATCTATAATTGGCTAAATGCTGTTGATATGTACATTAAATAATAAAGAATTGAATTATTATTATTATTATTATTATTATTATTATTATTATTATTATTATTATTATTATTATTATTATTATTATTATTATTATTATAATATGCGATTTAATATTGATGCTATTTAGAATATTAGTAATTTTATATTTATGCGGTAAGCTTTAAAACATTTCAGTAAGAGGTTCACTTATTATTCTTATTATTAGAATTTTAGCATTTACGATACTATGCTATATTAATAATTTGGTAATAGGATATTAAAAATATTGCTATGTTCCTGGTTATGAGCGATATATTTATAAACAATGTTATATGTTTGTGAGATTGATATATATTTCTTGTTTATTAATTATTTACGGCTATATTTTTTTTTTCAGTTATATTTGACAATTGTTATTATTTATCGGTTTTATGCTTCAATGTCGTATTATATATATATATTTTTCCATATGTCATAGCATCGGCCGGGACGCGAACCCATAACCGTCTGCAACCAACTACTTGCTTGCATGGCAGCTGCGATACCTCTCGGCTAACAACGCAAGACTGTGTCGTATTATATTTAGCTTTTAAAATTAAGTCCTCTCTAGAATAAGTAATATTTATTATCTGACCATTGTATGTTCCAAGTTATGTGAATTTATTTCTACCTTGAAGGTTTGGAGATCGAGCTTAGCTCTCTCCTTATTGTTAATATTAAATAATTTAGCTAGTTTATTAGGAGATGGAGGGTCATTTTCTCCAGTAGTGCTGATATTTTTTCTTGAGAGATATTTTTTCACTTTTATAATCGTAATGATGATTGGTTCATTCCCGAGTTATAAATATCTAGAGATTAAATCCTAACATATTTTATTGCCCTCAGGTAGTAGGAAGATGTTTATTGTTTCGGTAGTTGTTTCCTCTTGCAAATATCTTCGTTATAATATTTGTACGATCGCGTAAGGTGCTGTTAATTTAGTATATTGGTCATTGAGAAGTTTAGTTATTTGAAGTGTATCATCCACTCCTGGATCTGTTTTTAATTCCCTAAGTGCAATTGAAAATGTTTGATGTATAATGTATTTTACCGAGCATTGCTAGCAATCATTAATAAAACCAATAATTATTTATTCCAAATTCTAAATTATTATTATTATTAGCCTAAATAAGCAGTGTACATCATGTCAAGATTATCATCGTTCTGAAGCAAGTCACCGCTGGACTAGTAAGATTTAAAGAATGTTTATTTTTTGCTCATTGTTGGGACATATATAGCATCGTATGTATGTGGGTGCATAAATGTAATCTCTCAATAATAATACGTGGGTAGTAGGAGTTTATTATTGACTATAAAATAAATAATTAATACGTAGCCGATACAGCAAAAAATTATGAGTTTATAGCATTAGTTAAGGCATGTGTTTATATAGAAAGATATAACATGTTTTCTAATTTTATTGATAATTTTATTAGATTATATTACTTAAGATTGCACCGAGTAATTATTTATAATATTAGTGATATAGGTATTTGATTTAAAAACTAAAATTGTATAATAATTTTAACTGGTCAAATATTATGTCCATGTAAAATGACCGTATAACACGGATATACAATTCAGTCATGTAAGGTTTTAATTTAAAGAAATTGAAATTGTAAAATATTCTCCGTAAACGATTGCAGGAATCTATTGTGTATATATATATCGATGTCTGTATTTTCCTAAGTGACGTTTATATTTGTTGTTCTTTTTAAAAAAAATTAATTATTGTATTTTCTAATATTTACTTAAAAGTTTATATATATTTAATTATTTGTAACGGACTTCTATGATATGTTATCTTATATAAAATTTGTTCTTTGTTAATAAATGTTATTTTGTTGTTTAAATCTGGTGTATTGTCTTTATGATATTCTTGGTACTCAATAAAACCATTTCCAGACATCTAAACATTACACAATTTATTACGCAAATATTTTCAATGTTTATTCCAGTTACAGACACGTAAATTAAATGTTTTTGTTTTTTATCTCAAAACATTTATTAAACTCATTAATACCTGTGTTACACTCTTTATGAAATGGGTATAAATATGGGTGCTACATTACAAATATGGATAATGAAAAATTACAATATTAGATGAGTTATGGAACTAACATTATTGAGTTAAAACAGGGTTAGGTATTCAGTGGTTAAGTTCTTTGTTAACTTTATTGAAAAGTCTGATATAACTTCCATGTCTCTTGAAAAATGAATGTTGTTGCTAGAGTTTTGTCTTTTTGTTTAATTTTCTCTATGCTCTGAATAAATAATGAGTTTTCATCTGACTTGGGATGTTGGTATTGTGCCTTGCACCTTACAATCCAAATGGCATAGGTGATAAAAATTGCCAGCCTGATTGTAGGAATTTCTCTTCCACGAATGCATTCTTTTATATTAAGTATTTTGTAGTAGTCTATCTTTGAATTGTTAAATATTATTGTTTTAATATTACCTAGACCCGTGCATGTTTTAATTATGTGGTCAAATGTTTCCTCATCCCTGCCACAGCTGTGGCAAATTGATTGGACTTTGGTGATAGATCTTTTATATCTGAGGAACCAGTTGACCGGCATGGCATCCAGATTAATTTTAAGTAAGTAATCTAAGTATTTTGGTTCTAGAGCCCAATACTTGAATAGGGAAATCAGCTTGTGATTAGTTATTTCTAATCTTGTAGTAGAGATTTGATTATTTTGTTTTAGGATGTGATGGGCATCCCATAGCTTGATCTTGCTTTGATAGTTGTTATGGGCATTTGTATTTGGTTGCATTGTTTTTTTTAATGAAATTTTATTCTGTTGCTATATTGAATGCTAAAAATACAAAAAATGACATCAATTACATATCTATTTGAAGCAAAGTAGATCCAACCTTCTTCCATGTTGCTCTTGTGATATAGCTTGGGGCAATTAGTCAGTCACTCTTCATGATTTTACCCATGACGTTCTTAAATTTAGTACTGTGTGGGTCTCTCATCCCTTCAATTGTTACTTTACATCTGACACACCACAGAGCATAATTCACGAAAATTGCCAGTCTTATGTCCATAAATAGACATTGACTTATATAGTCTTTAAGTGATTTATAGTTTCCATTTGTATTGCTGTACCATTCATGGGTTATCGATCTGTAATTGAACATACTGGGACATCTAAGAAAAATGTGGTCAATTGATTCCTCCTCTCTTCACACACCCTGCACACAGGATTGATCTTCTTGAAATTTCTTCTGTGTGCCAAAAATGAGTTCGTAGGATGGGAGTGCAGATTGATTTTTATTGGGAAATCTTGAAATTTTGTCTCAATGAGCAACCAATTTCGAGATCAAAATTCTGGTTCATTGATGTAAATTAAATATTGAACTATTAAACTAATAGTTGTTTGCAGATATGAAAATTGCATTGTTAAACTGCAAATTTACTGAAAGAAAACTGCGTTAAGATTGGTTATTGTTTATTTTCATTTTTCTAAATGTATTCGTTGTTGATGAATATCTTGAGTGGACTTAAAATCCCTTTCCCACTCTTGGTACTCGAATGTTCTTCTAGTCGATGATGATATTATTCAAAATTTAGAATTGAATCCAATTTTGTCTCAGTTAAACTGTTTATTAATTTATTAAATTATTATCATTCAATAAGAAGTAGACATTAGCTAATAAATTTAGTGTATGTCTGCTTCATAAAATTACGATTAAATATAAGAACCCTGAGATGCTAATATTATAGTTTTAAAAAGAAGAACTCATATTCATTAAAGGAGAAATATAATGTGGCATAATGAATCGATATCATAGCAATATGATGATGAAGTATTTAAAGATGTAAGAGTGTGTTGAAGAAAGGATGATGGAAAAGATTTCTTATAAGAAAGAAATTGATTGCACCCTTGCTAATTATGGTTTATGGAGGGAATACTGAGAGCGTTAAAGCTTTGCAAGAGTGAGTTGAGATTTCTTCTCTTAATGCTAGTTAATGATTTTTTATAATGTTTATTATTATTATAATTGTCGGTGCTCTTGGCATGAATTACTATAATAACTGCAGACCCGAGCTTTAGCTGTAGCATTGGCAATCCTATTTAAGTAGGTAATCGTAGCGTTGTTATTAATTAATCTTTGTCTCACTGAACATATGGGTGAAGAGTCCTCAGCTCTTATTCTCTTTTCGTTTTCCCCAGAGGTACAATATATTAAATCAATATAAATCAAAGCTAGAATATTTTAGCAACACTAGTTGTGTTTACAAACACAAAGTCTGAAAGAACATAAGTAAAAGTTAACGTTTTACCTATTAAGTTGCATGTTGATAAGATGTATTGATGTCCAGACAATTGAAAACATGAAGGTAAACTTAAATAAACTAAGATCTGAAAAGCTAATAAATAAGCATATTTCATGTGCTATGTATCATCATTATCATCATCATCAATCATTATTAATCCACTGTAGGATGAAAATCTCTCCAAGTTCAATCCATTTTCATCGATCTTTAGCTCCTCTTCTCCACATCATCCCTACACACTTTCTTATTTCATCCATCCATCTCACAAGTGGTCTCTTTCTGGGTCTTTTACAATTTCTTGGAATCCAAAGCACAATTAGTAAATAATTATTTTACACTTTGGAAAAACTCCAAATATAACTATATAAGAATAAATAAATTTCAAGAATTAGGTAATTTATTTTATCCATAGCAAAAGTACAATTGTCCAATTTGGAATGACTTTTATGATAGACAAAATATTTTTAAATGCCAGAAAAAGTAGGCATTTGCGTATGTTTATCATTTATTTTAAATTTTCAAGATTTTTTATACTATTAATTCACATAGTAAAATACTATATTAAAATAACCAATGAAAGACAAATTTTATATTGTTATATTTATTACAAATAGGAAAAATAAAATCCTAGTTAAGATGTTCTGTGAGTTCCTATTATTCCTAAAACTTAATCATACCCATGTTATTTAATGAACTAGCAAATATATGGATCCAAAAGTTAGAGCTTCAAGAATCAAAGCCCAACCTGTCATGTCTGATGCTCCAATGTCATAAAACATCTTGAGTTACAATTATTTTTTATTAAATAAGTGTGACCCAAACTTTCCTACAAGCTATTTTTAGAACTTTTAAGACTTTAGAGATGCTATCAGATGTAGAGCTGCACAAAAAATTGATAGCACTATTTTAGAAAAATAATTATATAATATTTAACATTCTAATGGATGGATGTTTATTGTCCAAAGTCACACTAATATGATAAGACTAAGGAACACATAACTAAGCAAAAAGACTTTATTATTATCAGTGATAGCTTTCTGTAATGTCTTGCATAATTCATTTTTTATTTAGAATTACTCCATAAAATAGTGAAGCCTCTTATATCATTGCAATCAAGATAAATTTATTTTATTCCAAAATAAAAATAAAATTTAATAATACATACTTATATAAATGTCAATAAAGTAGAAAACAAATAAAAGCAATAACTGTTGCATAACCAAATAACTATTGCATAACCAAGTCTTCTAGAAATACAATGGCCTAACCAAAATATTGATTTTATAAGAGTGTAATAAAATTCAAAGCCATTATATATATATATATATAATTCAAATAAATATATTTAACATAGTATTCAAAATTAAATAATATATTCTTTACCAGAAGTACTTTCAATTGTTTCACTGACAATCTTTATCAACTGTTAATATAAATGTACAAAAAATAAAAACTTGCATTACCCATCATTCAATCTATTCAAATTTCCCACAATTCTGTTGTCTTTATATTAGCCGATTGTTTATTCATTAAACCACCTCTATTCCTAGATATCATCATTGCCTCTTTAATTTTACATTTTTCACTACACCTTTCAATTTGAATAATTTTTATATCTCTATTATTAAATTTAAAACCATAATTACATGTTGAAAGGTGTAGTGAAAAATGTAAAATTAAAGATGCAATGATGATATCTAGGAATAGAGGTCGTTTAACGAATAAACAAGCAGCTAATATAAAGACAACAGAATTGTGGGAAATTTGAATAGATTGAATGATGGGTAATGCAAGTTTTTATTTTTTGTACGTTTATATTAACAGTTGATAAAGATTGTCTGTGAAACAATTGAAAGTACTTCTGGTAAAGAATATATTATTTAATTTTGAATACTGTGTTAAATATATTTATTTGAATTATTATTATATGATTTAAAAATACAGACATTTAATGGTTGTAGTTATATATATATATATGTATATAATCATAATTTGTTGTGATCAATAAAAAGAAAAAAATCTACTTACTTTTTCTATAATGGTTGTTTCTTTTTCATAATAAATGTAAGTCCATCCTGTATCACAAGCTTTGGTTATGTTTGATGAAGTCCTATTTACATAAACAGTGCAAGGATTTAATTTCATTTTCCCTTCAGAATCGGCCTCATAAAGCCAATTAATTCTTGGTGCATTACAGTGATAACTGTATGGATTAGCTGTATAGAATACAGTACAAAGTTGATTGAAGGCTGTTAAAAAATTGTCTATTGAAAATAGCAAACACAAAAAAACTTGGTAACGACCAGGGTTTCCCAAAAGTTTGATGAGATCATCTGTAGACATAAATGCTGTTGGAGAAGAAGCCATGATGATGTCACGTTTGATTTACCTAAAATTATTACAAAAACAAACTAATTAAAATAATAAGTAATTTTAACTAATATCTTATTGCCTTGTCAATAGATATCGTATATCCTTTTTATTATTGTCTTTAGATTTGCAGTTTCTCACATATTGCTCTTTATTCAGACAATAAAGAACGTTCTATATGGTTTAAACTTTTTTTTTTGTAAATTAATTAATTGAAACATCAAACTGTTCTATAAGTTATGCAGTCAATTAGAATAGTAAATAACATTGCAAGATTATCCAGTTATTTTAACTAATAAATCTCAAAAATAGGCTTTTAGAAATGTAGATAGCTCTATTGTAAAAATGGATTCTGTAATTTGATATCTGATATCGATTGAATAATGCTTTCATTCATCTATGAATATACATATCATTGCAGTTAGAGATTTTTTTTTAGATTTTTCAGATTTTGAGTAAAAAAAAAAATTATCAAAAACATCACCTAATTAGAAACAGCGAATAATTCATCTTTACTTTATTTATCACCGAAGCTTGTTGAAAATCTCACAAAATTATACATTAAATAATAATTGCCAGGTATGTTAAATAATATAAATAAAAACAATCCAAGACTGAAAGATAGAATTATACACATTAATTAATATATAATTTTTGATAACGAATATAAAGCTTCATTAGTTTTTTGTGATAAAGCATCTGATATAAAATTGTGTTTTCTTTAATAAAATACAAATGAATACTCTCACTTTCCAACACAAGAGAAAGTCTTTGTGAAAAGATAGAATGAATCCATCTATCTTTTCGACCCAAACATTTATGTATGGGCAAATCCACAAAATGCATGTGCATTATCTTAATGGCTACTTATTAATATTACTGTTTATATACCATAGCGCTATATAAAATAAATATCTTAGTTAATAAAATATGCAACAAACAATGGTAAAGTGTTATTATCCACAATTTAGCAGAGTATTGGTTTAGTGACAATACTTGTTGAATAAAAGTTTCTGATTAAGTTTCTCAATAAACAAAAATGTGAAAAAGAAGTTAAAAAAAGATTATATAGCCACTCAATATTAAAGAAGATTAGACAATCAGGTGTAATAAAGAAACCATTTTCACTTTTTTAGGTGCTCATCAAGAAGATATCTTGCATAGTTTGGCATAGTCGGATCTTCATCTAAATAAAATATATATAAAAACTCAGTCTGGCTAATTACATGACACTGTTAGTCTCAAATGACTACTTCAATGTTCAAATGTTTTCCTGATGATCTAACTACACACCGATTATTATTAATGGAACTGTGTTTATGAGAATGTATATAAATGATGAGATTTCAGTCTCTACTCATTTCTAATTTTGTTTTTATTTTGTAAAAGTTTATGGAGATTTATTGCATATAATTAAATAATTAAAATATTTATATACTTAATTAAATGAATTTAAACAATAAAACTGTTTAGAAGGGTTAGAAGGTTCTACATCTACATCAAAAGAAAGATTTAAATAAGTTAACAGTGAGATTAACTACATTAATGACAATTCTTCTGCATAAAAAATAATATACCAAAAAGTAGCTTATTCAAGAACAAGAAAAGGGATACAGAAGATTATCTTATATTACAAGAAAGAGTTATACTTATATAAGGCTATAACCTTAGTACATGTGCCTTGAGTGCTTAATTTATTACAAGAGAGACCTCCACAAATCTTAAACGCAAGATTCGACTTTATATTTGATTGAAAAAAACAATAAAATTATTATTTAAGAAATTTCCATTCTGCTCCTAGATTGACAGTCTCAATAACTAAATACAGCTTTATATTTTTCTAATATTTTTAATTACTTTTATTTAAATTAAAGTCTCTGTCTAATTGTTTGTTTTGTTGTTTATTTGCATAAAATTTTCGAATCAAGGTTTAATATATTCACATCTAATAGGATTTGTTAAAATTTTGGATGTTTGTTAAAAATTACTAAGGATTGCATTGATTATTAAAGACATATATTAAGACAGTTAGTTAATAACAATATTGGAACAAAGAATGGTATTAAACTTTATGATAAATGCTTAGCCAGAGCCAGCACTTAAAATATCTCTGTTAGGACCCCCCCTCAAACCCCTGATCATGGTTTCGTGCTTTGGCACTCCTCAGAGAGATGTCACTTACAAGCTTAAGAGATAGGGTCATGTGATATATGACTCTTATTTTAACTATTTAAAGAATGGTATTGATTGATAAACTAAAGTGAGTGACAACGTATTTTACACCAAAGGACTGCCAAAAAGTCAAACTGAACATTTTGAAATGATCAGAAAGTGATTGGGGTTTATCATTTTTCAATAAGAATAAATTGCACAATTTAAATTTGTGATCACCATTATTTGAAGGTGCCCAGATTAAATTTTTTTAAAAAATGTGGTTAATATATAGTAGATAATTAATGAGAACTTAATAATATACTTAATGATATTTGCATTGATACCAAATTAAAAACAAAACAAAACATTATTACTAAAACTTATGAAGACATCATTAGAATAAAAAATCAGGGTAAATAAAATAGTTTTTCAAGATAACGTGGCATATAGTGCAGATAGGAAGGGAAGTTAAACTAAATAAAAATAGAATGAGAAATGTTAGAAAATGGTTTCTATACAGCCTTCTATATTTTAGCTAAATTGTTGATATAAATATTGTGTAATGGGTGTGTGTGCATGTGAGAGAGAGAAATGGTTTACAGAAACTTAGCAAATCCTACTCAATGAATTTAAAATAATAATAATAATAATAAGCCTATTGTGATTTTATTTCATTTTGTATAAATATGAAAACACAAGTTCTCAAAACTGCTAAGCCATATTTAATTTATAAAAATAACAAGCTTCTCTATAGTTACGTATAAGCACATTTATTATATTAATAACACTAATAATTCAAACTAAAATTGCTGAAAAAATTTCACTACTATCACTCTTTAATAAAGTATTGAAAATTTAAGGATATATAATTACACCTGGGTCTCATTTTACACGATAGATAGGTTCCTCAGAAAACACACGCAAATGAAATTGCGCAAAAATAGACGTAACTTACATTGAAAAGGGGGGGGGTGCAGTCTGTGATTTTTCAACATTCATGTAAAAGCAAAGCACCAATGTAAAATTACTTTAAAATTCACAAGCAAAAAAAATAAGGAAATAAAATATGACTAATAAAAAAATTCAAATTTGAAAAAAATTGATACAAGACAAACTTTTTTTAACTATAATATTTAATTTTATTCAAAATAATACATTTTTATGCATAATTTACAGTACAGTAATTTACATTTTTTATACACATTTTAATTATTATCGCTACTTGCCGAAAAACACGTTTGTTTGCAAACTGGTAAAAAATCAAATTTTCACAAGATGAAATACAACTAGCGCCAATTTCACACTCATGATGTGGCAATGGTTTTCTGGTGACAACGTAATTAGTAATTAATCTTTGAGTCGATGATTTTATTGTTTATAAAACTAAAAACTAAAAATTAAATTCTTATTTTTGTCTTTAATTTTTTAATTTTCAATTCCGTTTAAAAATCAAATTTCACATCACATTAATTTCAAGTTGCTGTAAGTAATTTTTAAATTGTTAATTACAATTAAAAATCAGATTTTAATTGTCAAATTTAATTGTGCCCACTGCTTTTACTCACCTTTTAAAAATAAACTTGTGGACACTAAATGATTAATAATTATGTTCTTTTTTAAAAAACAAAAATAGAATGTGATTTAAAATGCAAAATTAACATGCACAATGTTTGAACAAATTTACATTATAATCTTGTAAAATTTAATGTGTGTATACATAAAATGTGGAAATCATGATTTTAATTTCATTATTGCATAAAATCTTACTATTATAAAGCACTGAAAATATTGAAATTACTAAGATGAACGTCGAATTCCAATAATGTGCTATTACTTTCAATATAACGTAAGTGCGTGAAATTTATTATTTAAAGTAATAGCGCATTATCGGAGTTCGACTTCCGGTGAAACATGAATCGTGTAAGTTCAAAATCATGTTAAATAAGTCAGTGTAAAAAGAGACCCAGGTGTATATAGAAAATAAGTCTGGAATCATGGGTCTACTTTTAATTTATAGGA
>JAQFVV010002323.1:0-28949 GCA_028023455.1 Epiperipatus broadwayi | reverse complement strand
TGTAATCTTATGGGTGGGCTCGATGTTTATCAAGTTCTATTTAAATAGTCCAATTATATAAAATTTTAAATTTTAACTGGTAATAATTAAATAATAACTATTCAATATTAAATAGGTATATTATTTTAATGGTGTGTTATCATGGTTGCTAAATTATATTATAAATATAAGTAAATTTCATCTGTAAATCTCCTAGAGTAATAAAGAATTAGACTGTTCAAGAGATATGCCCAGACCCTCTGCCAGATTATGTATGAGACTTCATACCACAGTCTATCAGATTAACTAATTTCAATAGTATCAAAAATAATAATTTATTAATGTTATAAATAAATTAAAATTATAGAATTATTTTAGTATTTTGGTTTTATTAAATAATAGTCAAAAAGTCTTAAAATTATGGCTATTCTAAATTAATCTTTATAATTAAATATCAATCATATTTTTATTGCAATTTAAAATAGTCTTGAACAGTTTAATTAGTTATCGTTTAACTTTATAGATGAAGAATTATTAATTGTATATTAATGTATTCACATACAACAATTCAATTGGTTTGTCAACTTTATACAATAATTCTCCCTGATGAAAATTTCTAAATAGGATAACATAGATTTTTATAGGGGAGAATAAGGAGAATTAAATGGAAAAACAAAAACAATATCTAAAAATAATGTAACTGAAAATTAAGGGGAAGCAGAAATTTATTAAAAAGTAAAACTGAATTTGAATTGAATTAAAAATGAAATTGAACTGTATTTTAACTTGCCAGTAGTAATGGAGTAGAAACTCCATTTGGCCTACATACATGAAACACACCACTTTTGTCATCAAAACTTATCAAAAGTTCACATATTGGAAAAAAAAGTGCCAAAATGGAGTTTTTAAATTTAAACATATTCAGAAGTTCATAAGCATAAAATTTTATTTTTTATTTTATAAGGGTTTTAATTATTATATTTATTGTAATGTGTGCATTATAAAAATAATTGTGACTTATTTGGGATAGCAAGAAAAAAGAAAACAAAATTATTTTTAATTTCAGTTAAAATAAATTTAAAAGTAAGCAGAACTATATTATGAAATATTTAATGTCTGTTATTGCGGTTTTTGAATTTATAAGGCATTTGTGACATGTATAAATTAATATTATATTAAAGTTAACTACAACTATTGCAATTTTATTATACTATACAACTTTCATTACATCGAGAAAATAAATTTAAAAAAAAAAAAAAGAAAATGTTATATTGCAAATAAATAAATGTACAGCAATAATATTCCTACCTAATTAAACAATATAAATGAAGATATATATTAAGACTTTTAATGCAGAATATTGCCAACATTGCCTTGAAACTCAGGACAACAATGAATACACCATCTTATAACTTCTGGTTACAAGTAGAATTGATATGTTTTTTTTTTAAAATACAATTGAAGAATCTCATTAAAGGTGAATCAAATATCAACTTAAATTTTTGACAAATTAATTATTATGCTAATAATATCATGGATTGGATTTATAATGCATTAATTATTAAATAGTGCCATTAGTCTATGAAATATATAAAACCCATGTATTGTGACCAAGATAAGAATCAATGTTTATCTTCAAACTTTTTCTTAATTTCTGGAATAACAAAGTGTTGAAGTTAATAGATAAACAATTACAATTGTTCATAGATCAACCAATATACGAGAATTACTGTTTAAACTAATAAATAAATATGAAATATAATCCATATGGGAAAGAATATTCATCACTCATATAATTCTGCCGATTTCAAATGGTTGCAGTCAAGATTTTGTTCTCTCTGTTTCTCAAAAAGGAATGTGAATAATATTATGTAACAATTGTTGATTATTTTCATCAATATGTATCGTCTTGTAATATTGTCTATGTCTGTGTCACAGATATAAAAACCGGTTTGTGTTAAAAATAATAAAACTCGTGATTAATATAAATTTGATCAAATATAAAAAAAAAATAATCTTTTTTGTTGTAAATGTCGTTCATATTGGAAATATGAACACAGGTAACAAAATATTAGTTTATTATTAATGTTTTTCTTTCTAGTATAAAAAGCTACAATTGTTGAACAATAATAACAAATGGGTAGTATATAACTTTAGTTGATTTAAGTGCATTAGATTTGGTATTTAATGTGTGTAATGTTTGACTAATTAATAGCTAACGACAGCTATAGTTATGTCGATGAATATTCTAAAAAAAAAAAAAATGGTAATAATGAAATAGATGTTAACTACGACAAATACCTTGAACAGATTATTATAGTAGATGAAAACATAATGAACAAAATTAATCACAATATTAAACTTGGTTGGTGTGCTTTTATAGAAATAATTTGCTATTAATAAGCAATATGGTATGTGTTTGAAAATAAAGGTTGTTAATAAATGGGTTTTACCGGTTCTTACTTATGAATCTGAAACTTGGACACTTAAGAGAAGAGTAATACAGAAACGTCAGATCATTCACCAAAGTATGGAGAGATATGTGTCAGGAGTAACGAGAAGAGAATCCAAATGATACCTGGATGAGAGAAAAAAACAGGTGTTATCATTAAAATAATTAAGACTGATTTGAGTTGAGCTGGACTGCGCTAAAAATTATGGTATTGGATGAATAGCTAAAATCCCAAATTGAATCCCAAAAGGCATTGAAAAGATCTAGAAAGAGACCACACATAAGAGGAGTAGATGGAATAAGAAAGTGTGCTGTGGTACAGTTGAGAAAAGAGTCTAGATATCGGAGAAAGTGTCTTGAATTTTAATAGCTTCATCCCACATTGGAACGATAACAGTTGAAAATAATAATGATGGCAATGATGTGTTCTCTTGTGTGTATGTGCATACATGTGGGTATAATATTTATTTTTATTTATACCATAATAATAAAATATATATTTTATGGTTTCGTTATAATGTTATATATGTAATGTAATTTTAAATTTAATTATTAAAAAGGTAATATTTATAATATATGCATATTATTTTAAAACCAATAAGACTCTTAGTAAATGATTGTTAATTTATATACGCGCATCGCTTAAGTATTATGATTGACACTATTTTAAAAGAAAATAATTTAAAAAAAGACCTATGTTGGTAAGGAATTTTGAAGGCGTTCTAAAAATTGATATAGGAAGATCGTCTGCAAGTATTTTTTTTTTTTGTTCTGGTTATAACTAAAATGTCTATCATAAATCAAACTTCAATGTCAGACTGAAATTAATAAGACCCTTTCTGAATATTAACCAATTTTATGCTGAAAATCTTCAAACTGCATTAGATACAAAATATCATTGATTATTGTCTACTTTCTACATCAACTTGAAAATAGAATAAAGAATAATATATAAAAGTGATCATCAATATTAAATGTTGGAATTCAATTAAAACAATAAAAAATAGTTTTTACACATGGGCGCAGATTACCATATCCGACGATGAGACAACATCTCAGACTACTGCACTAAATAATACGATGACAACGCCTGACAGACTGGTTGCAAAGCTTTGAACTTCTCCATAAAACTATTGTAATCAACAAAATATAGTTACCTGACACTGTAAATATTTTTTAATAAAACAAACAATAAAAAATAACGTTATTGCAGTCAACAGCCAGGTTAGGTATACCAGAGCTCTGAAATAAATAATTCAGGAATACTTTATGTTTATGACAACAAGCTTAAACTGAATTTAAACTAAAATTGAAAGCTTGTCAATATTTTTATTTGTGCATAAGTTACCAATAAACTATGCATACAAATTTTAAACTGATGAAATTTACAAAATAACTTTTTATATAGAAATATTTTAGTATATACGTATTGCTATTTCATGTATTTTAAGTCATTTTCATAAATTGGCTACAATGTAATTGCTTTGTCAAATATATATATATATAGTTCCTTAAGTAAAATGATTTCATGTCTAAAATAAATAATCATCCTGTAGGCTTCAAATATTTTAAGTAATAAAATTAATTACCAATATTAATCAAAATTATTAGCTATCTATAGATATCCTATAAATTAAAATTGTATCTTTGTTTATTTAATAATTTTCATTTTAAACTTATTTAATGAGAGTAATGTGTGTATGTACACGCAATTATGCGGCCTGTATAGACATTATTTCCAAATATATATTTTAAATACTTATCATTTATTATTTTATTTTGTTTTATGTAATATAATAGTTATCCTTTATTACTACTGCTATCTTCTACCAGGGAGCGTTGTAATACAGGCTCTTTATATTAGTGGATACTTTAAATTCAAAGTTCTACAATTTTAATTTAAAATATTATTTTTGTACTGTTTGATTTATGAATATACAGTTTTCATAGTCATTCAATTTATTTTATTGGATTACTTGTGAGTTGATTATAATTTTATTTATTTGAAATATTTGATTTTTCTGAAATAAAAGATTAAATTCTCTTCCTTATTACTATTTGCCATCTAGTAATGAAGATTTTAACTAATTTTTATCTTATTTAAAAATTGATATTAACCTTATATTATTTCAATTATGCAATTTTAACTTTAAAAAAACATATCTTGTATAATACTTTAAATACTATATTACTCTATTTAAAATTATTTTCATTAGATTTTTTGATTAATATATTAGGAATAGATTTGATGTTCAATTATATATAATATCTTAAATATGTTCTGGTTGACAGACGTCAGTTAAATATACGACTTTGTGCAATTTTAAATTCCATGTAAACTGTCTTATTGAAAAAATTTATAAAGAGATATTGATGCTGTAAAGAATATTCTATAATAATTTTAATGAATAAAGTTATAATAAATTTTGTTTCTATGTTCATAGATGGGGTTTTTTGTTCATATTAAAATATGAAAAAAGTGATTATACAGAAAATAGATTATTGTTTTTTATGCTGGGTTTAGAAAAAGATAGGGGGGGGGGGGGGGGTTTACAAAGATTATGTTGTGGAAATGGGATGAAGCAGAATATGGGAAAACTTAGACTGGGAAATGTAAAATTAAGTAGCTAATAAGTTTCTCTTGGTATAATTGCTGAGAGATTCTTGACTTCGTTTAAGAAGAAACTGCAGTACATCACATCACATCATCAGGAAATAAAAATGAAATGTCTAATTAATACTGAAAATCAGTAAACTAACAATATGTTGCAAAATTTTAATATTGTATAAATATTAAAAATAATGTTGAATGTATTTTTACCCTGCGCGTATTTTACCCTGGTGTATCAAACTTAATGGAAATAATATCAAACTTCTATTGAATACAAATCGTAATTCCCAAATTGACAAACCTATTATTGAATTTAATAAAATCCAAAACATCAATGATTTTGAATCACTAAAACATCTTCCCATGAATATACAAAATAGTCCTTCAGCTATAGTGACAAAAAAATGCATTCTTTAAGGCATCACTATTTCCCAACTATGATGATAATCTTATTAATGAACTATAAGCAATTTTCAAATACAAATAAATTAAATCCTATACTGAAGGATCCTAAACATCTATTAAACATAACTAGTGAAGATGAAAACAACATCAATAAGGAATTAAATAAATTTCTACAGTTGGCAAAAACTTGTATTAAACCAAAAGCATAAACTGTCATAACAATGTTATCACAAGTAACCCTGTCATTGAAGATAAAAATGAAACCATAGAAATTATATACAATGTCAAAAGTAAAGAAATTTTGGAATTGCCAGTAGAGACAATAGTTGATCATGTTCACTGTGCAATTAATACACACTCCAACTTTACACAAATTGACCGTTTTAAGTATTTTCTGTACAGGAAACTATAAATTATGCAAGTGTGAGAATGATAGAAGAGACAACCGCAAAGACTATATAAAAGACTAGGTTCATTTAGGATAGGATCATAATACATTAAAAGAGCTCTTAAAATTATAATCCACTCTAAACACCAGGCACAAGGATAACAACAATACTAATGCATGTATCAGCCTTGCTTTCATAATGGCTCATTTAAAATGCTGAAGAAAATATGCTCAAATAAATCCAACATTTGTTTCAGGACCACCATTCAATCTCAACCAAATATTGGGCAACATCCAAGACAAATTATTTCTGGACCAGACTCTTAAAATAATTTATAAAATTAGTTGCAATGAAGCAACATGCAAAGCAGACCCATGTCAACAGCTTTATTAGATTAGCATAGCACAAATACATGTACAAATGCACCAAAACAGATCCCAACATAAAATCAGTATTTTTAGAGCATAAGAATGACTCTGGTCACAATTTCAATCCATTTAATATTAAAGTCTTTTGCACTGAATGCAATGACTGAGAGGCATTGTTTGTTACAAGTAACACCCACACAATAAACAAAAAAACTTGGGCATTGCATTATCATACAGATAGTATATTTAAATTTACAAATTTGCATACTAATTGGTCAAAAGCACTACTAACTAAGTTGTAAAACATGAAAGAAGTTTACAATCTTTTGGCATAGTAGACCATTATATATTGATTTTACAAACTAATAAGAAAGAAAAAAGATAAACAGCATTGATAACATCGAAAGCTATGACAATTAAGTAAGAGAGAAGAATAATTTTTGGAGCAGTGCTTAAATTATCAAATTTTTCCAAATTGCAAATTTTTAGTTCAGAGAAACAAAGTAGTCCTGTTTTTAAATTTAGAAACAGCTACCCAAAACAAAAAGGTGATTAAAAATGAGGCTTGCAGACTAAAGACTATGCAAAACCACTATAGAATTCCTGAAAATATGAATAACAAATGTTTGAAGTTAGTTATGACATTAAATTACAAATGTCATAAAAAACTAAACAGGGGGATATTGTTACCCAAAGTAGACGGCAGCAAATTCAATAATCTTACCCCCCCTCCCCAATATCGAACATGTGTTTGACTGCTGCTCAAAGTTCGTTGCTGGAAATTCCCAGAATCCATGCTTAGAGGCAATCCCCGATATGGAGTCTAACTACAGGAACAAACTGCAATGGGAGGATGTGATAGGTAGAATCAGTTTTACACATCTATCCAACTAAACTGATCAAAGACAAACGCAATTGGCTTAACAACATAAAAGAATCAAAAACATTCTTACAAATCGAACAATATCAAATGCTTAAAGGAGGGTAAGGAGAATAGTAATCTGTTGTCAAGAGAAAGTCATGAAAATAATGTTAATGAACAAGTTACTACACGACGCTCTTCCGATCTAAAAGAGAAAAAGACAAATTGATTGTATCAATATAAAGACATTATCAAAACAAAGCAATTAATAAATTTGAGTATAGAAGGATTTATTCAACAGTTGCTATCTCTCCACCAAGAATCATCACAAACATGAAAATGCATAAAGGAAATCACTATCTCATACTGTTAATAAACTTTGGAGAACCTTACTTATAAAAACAACCAAATTAATGGCCTAGTGATTGATAGATTAATAGGCTTTAGCAGATTTCTATTAAATCTTCATTTGATTGTGCACAGCTAATAAATTCACATATGTATAATCTCTGTCATAGGCTCATCTCATTAGAAGTAGTGAAATTTTATAGCTCAGTGCCACCCCATAATGTATTGCCATAATTCATGACATATTATTTGGATCAGGTTTCTATAAGAAAAAAACCAACATTATTATTGATGCTCTCAGCTGGATGAATGGAGACATCATGGTCCTTTTTAATAGAAGAATTACATGATGGAAAATGATTGGCCCATGGGACTGCCACTAAGTGGGGCTGATTTGTGGTGTAGTATTAAACAAATTTGAATTGGAAATCACCCTAAGACAGTTTGTCATAGCTACCTAAACTACTATTGAAATATGGGATGAGTTGAGTCAGTTATTTTTATTTGGTCTGGGCAATAGAAAACGAAGCATTAAATGGAATAAAATTCTTGGAAATGTACATTTAACATTCCAATCACAAATAAACTACAAAATAGTAATCAACCTCCTCAATGTTCATGCTGCAATTCACCCACCTTCACACACTCCAAACTCATTCAAACTATCTGGCTTTAAGTGTTTTTGTACAGAAAGTATAAGTTATGCAAGTTTGAGGCAGATAGGAGAGACAACATTGAAAACTATTAATCATTTCATGGTATGATCATAATACATTAAATAAAGCTCTTAAAAAATTCTACTCCTCCATGAACAACAACAACATTAATGCATGAATCAGCATTTCTTTCATACCAGGCACATTTAAAAAGTTGAAGAAAATTTGCAAAAATCAATTTGACATTAGTTTTAAAACACCCCCTAATTTCAATCAAATGTTGAACAATACCAAAAACAAGTTACCTCCAGACCTACAACAAACTAACTTGCAAAGCAGTTCACTATAGTGAATCCAGTGCCAACAGTGCTACTAGATTATTGCAGCACAAATACATATACAAACACACCAAAACAGACCCCAATATAAATTCAGTATTTTTTGGGCATGAGAATGACTCAAACCACAATTTTGATCTACTTAATATCAAAGTTGTTTGCTCTGAGCTGAAAAGATCAAAAGATGCTTGATTGTCGATTTGTCACAAATAATATCTATGCAACAAACAAAAAAGGGTCATGCGTTGTCACGCAGATGATATATTTAAATTTATACATTTGCATACTAATTAATGTATAAGTTCCCTTACATTAGTGCTATAGATGTGACAAACCTGGTCGAAAGCAATGGTAAGCTTTAAATCTTTAAAGGAGTCGTAAATTTATAATCTTTCAGGCACTGTGGATCTTCACTTTATATTCAGTCAGTTACAAACGAATAAGGAAAGAAAGTTCATGAAATTGTTAATCCACTTACTATAAAATCTGAAAATAATGAATTTATGGAGACCATGGATTTCCTTATTGTACAAATGAACAAACTCATATAAAAATAAATATAATACATCTTCTATATAAATATAATGTTTTTTTTTCCAGTGATTATTATTATGCAATATACTTTATATAACATTCAAATCATTCCTATATATAATTTCAAATCCTAACTATCCTTAGTATGAAAGAAGTTTTCATAAAAAATGATGGTCCCAAAATCAAGAAGATGAATCGTAAAATTTCTTTAACACTTCTTTTTAATTATTTTCCACTAAAAGATAATCTTTATATTTATAATATATTATGATCCATAATGTATTATAAGTATATAAAATTCATGAATATACAAATCTAAGTTATTATAACTATTTTTAATGCTACTTTTATGAATTTTAACTTTTTCATTAAGATTCAGATTGATCACCTCAAAATCAAGACGATTATTCATCAAAGTTTTTTTTAACTCTTTTTTTAATATTTTTTTCTCTGTATTTTTATATAATATATTACGGCCCATATTAACGTCATGAATATGCCATTTAAGTTATTATATTTATTTTTAATCATATTTTTTATGAAATTTAACTTTTTCATTAAGAAAACAGCTACAAGGAATTTTATAAACTACGGCAAGAATACATTCACCATTCATAGACTATTAAAATAAATGTTATATATTTACAAAGAAAACCCAGTTTTAAAAAAACAAAACAAATTTTAGATAAATCTATGTAAATAGGTATGTATAAGAATTGTTGTTTTTACTGGATATTTTTTAGTTCATAAATATGTTAAAGTGTAATAGGGCTTGTTGAAAAATAAAGAGTAGTGAGAGGTAATTCATAATAATAATATAAAATATTATGTGAGAAAGGAAAGTATATGTAGATCCTAAACAAATGTTATTATATAATGTTTATATTGATTGCGATTATCATTGCGATTTTATTAAGAATATTATATTTAATAAAATGTTTGTAAGTCTAATTTTATAAATGTTAATGTTAATAAGAAGAAAACAATTGATTTCTTTACTATTTAAGTCTTCAATTTGCATATTAATTAAAAATAATATTCCTTCACTGGCTAGTATAAATGTTGTTGGGAAGATCTTAATTTAAATTCTTAATTAAATAATCCAAATCAATCTATGTACGATAAATGTATTCCTAGAATAGCTTATAAGATTTCTTAAATTTTTTGTAAAGTTTATATAAGGTAGAATAAATTGAATCTTAATAAAAAAGTTAAAGTTTACAAAGGTAAAGTTAAAAATAGGTTTGTATGCTCATAAACTCAACATGTGTCATAATATATTATTTGACAATGCGTAGGTTATCTTTTAAAAAAAAAAAACGGAGTAAAAAAAAGAGTTAATGAAACTTGAAAGCTTAATCTTCTTTATTATGAGTCCATCAATCATATTAAAGTTTATTTTAATGTTAAGCAAACTTACGGTTTGAACTGAATTGTGGGAATGGTTTGAATAGATGAAACCATGGCCATGATGGGATTTTAGTATAATATTGTCGTTTTACTAGTATTTTAATATTATATGGTTTTATATTAATTTTTTTTGATTTTTTTACTAGTATGGTGTTAGACAGTATTATATATATATATATATGTGTGTGTGTGTGTGTTGTTTGAAATATAAGAGAGTTCATTGTAATTTTTAGAAATATAAGATTGGTTAGCATAAGGGTATAAAACTATTTAATCTTTAATATATTTAAAATTTACATATTGAGAATTAAAAAATATAATTTCAAATTAAAAAATAATTAATACTCATTATAGTTAATAAAAAAATTCTATATAATAAATATGGGTCATTGAAGTGTAAACATGTTTAGTTTACATAAAATAGGAGTAATGATAAGTGATATTTAAAGAATTATGAATGACAGTCTAAATTATAAGATCTGGTTAAATCAAAACGAACATTACAGCTAATAAATATTTTTTTCTGATGCTAATTGCCATATGTTTGAAATGTTAAGCCATTAATTACGTTTATAATATAAAAATATAGTTTTTGAAATCTTTCATGAATATGATTACTTATCCATATTATTACTTTATTTTTGAACAAATCTTGACTGGACGTTATGTAAGCTGCTATACAAAAAATGATAAGTTAGATCTAGATAAAGCACAGTTGTTGTAATAAGAAGCCATCACACACATGGAAGAACCTGGTAACTGTATTCATATCTTTAATACATGCGAAAATTTGACTTTAACATACTTAACATTTGTGAGAATATACAATTCACATATTTGAGATAATATAGACCAAAAAACATTGAAATTTCTATATCATTTAGTTTCTTTCTCAATCTATACAATGTACCATTTTGCAATTAAAGTTCCCAGATACTATTTATTCTCCTATGTTATTAAATATCCATAATAATTATGATGGTGATAATAAATAACCATGTATATATATATATTTGAAAATCTGAAAATTATTCTATAAATATAGGCAGATAGATAAACGAATTTATTATAATTATGATTAGATAAATTATCATTCCTATCTCCATTTTTTTTCGATTATTTTTACAGCATTTTAAAAATTAATTACTACTAATCTTGAAAATAAATCTAGGAAATGTTGAAGTGGTGTGAAAAATTGATAAAGCGTATAATACGTTCCCCTTTAAAATATACACGAACAGACAATAATGATATTAATATTTTGTAATATGTAATACGTATTCTTTGTGTTTTTAATTTTTACAAAAATATTTTTTAACAAATAATCATGTGAAAAAAAAAGTTAAATATCTTGATTAATTGCATTCTAACTTAGAATAATTTAATCTGTTATTGTTGAGCAAGATCTGACAGCTGATAATCTGATAACAAACTATCGTAGCATAATTTAAAGTAAATTTTGGGCAGTAAAGTAAATAATAAAATCAATAGTAAATATTATTATTTATATTTTTTGTATACAATTTTTAAATTGTTTTAATATAAAGAGTAAATCAAAAGAAACTATAACAAATCGTGAACAAATCATTTCAGAATTTATCTATGTAAGCATTTAGTAAAATAATAGTAGATGCCAATTCTAATCGTTTTTATCTAATATTTTCTTAGACATTTGTATCCTAATATTAGTGTTAAGATGTATATCGCAACCATAATTAATCTCACCCTCAAAGCCACTCCTCTACCTATAACATTGCTTGTTCAATTTCCATATACAAATCATTTTTTTTTTTACTGATGACACTGTTGAGCATGCAAATTTTTTGGATAATTGTAACATCAAATCTTGGGTCGGTGTTTCATATATATATATATATATATATATATATACTAACAGACATATATAATCAAATTTCTAATTGCCAAAACTTTAACTAGATTACAAAATATGTGCGATGCTCAAACATGGTTGAAATTTCTTTTAACTTATTACTGAACACAATTTTTACAAAAACTTTCCTCATTAACCATTTAAATTAAATCTGGATCCCATATATACATAATGTAATAGTCATCCAGAACATATAATACCTATTTTTCAAACAGTCCATACTTCTCATCCTTATAACAATTCCTGTTTTACAAGCAAATAATTAATCTTACACAATTTCTTGAAAAAATATAAAAATATTTAATCTTTATAATGTTATAGTAATTATTCTTACTCTTAGAACCACGTGGTTTGCTCAATGCTCTGTAATTTTCGACAACAAAAAATACAATGTTCTTAAAAAAGTAATAAAAATTAGTATTATACATATTTATATGCTCTAAAATATTTACCTAAAAATACCATGAGAAAAAATTGGAAAAAACATATTTTTTCTAATTGTTCATTATTTTAGATGGATATAAATTATACTTTCATCTATATACAACGGAATCATTTTATCTGCCCTCAAACACTAGTAATAATGACTTTATTTTTTTATAAGCTGTGGATCACATATCATGTAACTTGTTTTTTTCTTGTACATGCATTAATAATTGTTCATAATTTGCAATTAATAAAGTTTATTTTATAAAAAGAATACATTTTTTCCTGTAGATGGCATTATTAATGATTAAATAAATTGATAAATAAATAAAAAGAATTGATTTTAAGCAAAGACTGAATGAAGACTGTGATTTAATGGTAGAGAAAATTGTTATGTAATGATGATGTAGCTATAGATAATTGTTTTATATAATCAATTTATTTTTACTTTTAAAATTAATTTTAAAATTATCTTTTTAAATAGGGCATATTCTTTAATTTCTGTATCTGATGCTAACTGAAATGGAAATAAGTGTTCATTCCAATGAGATATGTAACATACATAAATAAATTAATAAAATGGAGTTGTACCGCATGTATTTTAGCATTTATTGATATTATATATATATATATTGAAACAGATATACTGTTCCCCATATATATATATATATATATATATATATATATATATATATATATATATATATATTCAAAAGTTCCCCCCCCCCATTTAAAAAAAGACTAGCATGATTTGATCAAATTAAAAAAGAGATAAAACAAAAAGTTTATAGTTAAAAGAAAATCATTATTGATTTTATAGTTTCAAATTATGATGTAAATAAAAGCTGGCAGTTATTAAAAAGATTACATTTTTAATTTTTGGAATGATGTTTTCGAATAAAATATGATAACAGCTTTAGGCGGTCTTAATAAATTGAAAAACATGGCTTAATCTTTATGATTTCTTATCTATCCTGCTAAAAAAGTAGATTATCCAATCATTATGAAGAGAAAGGCAATCAGACTTAAATGAGAGCTGTGGGATGACTAGGATATGTGGGCTGAACTGTTTAATCAATCCAGAATAAGAATATATATAGTCAAGTTGGAAGTTCAGAGGCAGATTGGATTTGATTTTAAAACAAGAGACTTTGAAAGAGTTTTAAAAAGTTTTTCCAGAGAGATTTTAAGGAGATCAAATAGTTATATTTTTTTCCAAAGAGATATTTTTCAAGTAGCTGTTAAAGAAGAATTTTGAAAAAAAAAAGATTTCAATTTTAAAAGGATATTAAAGAACCTCTATTAATGATGGAAAAAGAAAACTTTATTAAGGAAAACTTGATGATGAAAGCCTAAACAGTCACAGCTTTTCTCTTCATCAAATCATGATCCTTCGAGATTTGCCTGAATAACCATCATGAAGGGGATTAATGCCATTCAGCTTAAATAAAATGACCCCTGTTTGAAGGAACAAATTGGATAAATGAAGGTACTGATTTTATAAAAATATTCGATATTATATGTGTTTATAAAAGACAAATAAAACGTCTTTATTTTAAATATAAAAAAAAATTATGAATAAAAGTAGCTATATGAAAATACGTTTATTATAAATGAAACTAAAATTATATGTATTTATGAAAGACAAACAAAACATCTTTCTTAAAAAAGAAACTAAAATTATGAATGTATACCAAGATACATAATGGACTGCAAATAAAATAACTTAAGGTTAACTGGAACTCTGAATTAGACATAAAATGTAAATTGTTAAAGAACTTGCATTCTTTAATTCATATTGCCCTACTACTGGATGTACACCAAGATACCCAATGGACTGTAAATAAAATATTTGTTAAATTAAGTGGAACTATGCATTAGATGCTATCAGTTGTCTTCATTACTCTCTCTGTTGTCTCAATCTACTCTCTGTGAAGTAATTAAATGATTAAAGATATCAACTATTACAGAACTGTTGAGAGAAGGACTTTATTATACTCTCAACAGATTATATTTTTTTCTCTTTTTTAAGTCATATAGAAATACTTTGTTTGATGGACATTTATTTAAACCTGTTATTAAATAAAATTATTGTTACTTAAAATTAATCTTAGTTATCCAGTTGTTCAAGTCTATTTTGTTTTTATTGCATCACTCATCATTCATTGCACTTGTTCATGAGAATCTCATGCCTACTGAGCTACGTCTGGCATAACTAGACCTAGGCAAGTCAGGTTGTAGTGAGATGGAACTCTAGTGGTGCCATTTGGAAAACCAAACATACAAATGTCTAGATGCTTCCAGTCTCTATGATGCTACATCCTCTGATGAGCAGGAAATATTGTTGTAGGGGGGGGTTAATATCTGAATTGGAGAATGCCAATTGATAGTTCCTTCCTGCAACATGCTCATCAGGAAAGTGTTACAACCGAGGTAATAAAGGGGTTATGTGGTGGTCCGGTTACAATATATAAGAATAAATTATATATATCACAGATAATATGTAGTAAAATAAATTCTACAAGAATATAATAAATAATGTTTTATACCAAAATTTATTACCGTAATAGTAGATAATTATCCACATGCTCTTTCAGAATTTATATATATATATATATATATATATATATATATATATATATATATATATATATATATATATATATTAAAGGTATTTGCTGCAACTATAAATTTGTTTATACTTTAAAAAGAAGCAAGTTCCACTTGTGATACATAATATAAAATTGGAATATTGTTTTTAGTATGGAAAGTAATGCTCACTTCTGAATTATCTAAAAATGGGTTGATATCCAAATGTATATTTAATGAGAAACAGTAGTTTGGAGAATTTTGTGCTATATGTTCTTTTATGATTTAATAAGTTGACATGTAATAAGGTTTGTATCATAATACTTCAAATTTGATTGGTTACATATATTCCCAATGCGATATCTAATTATGTATTGTAATGTGAGATTGGCTGGATTTCATAGTGAGTTACCAAAATATATGCACTAAAGAAATTGGGGGCATAGTTGTCGAAAATGAATTGAACTAATAGTTAACCATATTAATTTTATGTAGTTGAAGTAGAGAAAATATTGGATGTTAAGTGGGGAGATGTCTGTTTATGAGAAAACTTATATGCTCTCTTAAAATGCAAACCATATTTATAAAAAAAGGAGTAAAATTTCATGTTAATGTGATTTCTTATGTAGACAATATGTATCCCCCCTTTTCCAGTAGAATTTTTATTTAGCATGACTTTTGGAGATTTCATGTGAAATGATCTGTGTTTCTGAAATCATTTTTTTAGATAAAGGGTAGCTGCGTCAATAATTTGGCCTTATGTAATAACTATCATCAAACAATTTTAAGAAGCATACCAATTAAATACAAATAATATAAAACTCTAACTTAACGTAGAATGTACAATAAAATATCTCTTGGAACACCATCTTCAATATCATAGCCTCCAAGAACCTCGGCTCCCTAATAGAGTTAACTAATTAATAGTCTGGTCTAATAACATATTACAAAAATAAATTAAATATATGTTTAAATCATTGTAAGATTAGGGATAAATTGAGCTACGGTTAGGATTAAAATTAGATTAGTATTATTTTTATATGCTTTTAAATCTGTAGTAGTTCAGCATATAATTATTAAAAAGTATATTTACTTATTATTAATAAAATTGTTTACAGAGTAAACCAATACTTATTTATCATTTAAAATAATTGACACGTTAATCACTTCGGATAACGGAATAAAACAGAGTTGATCTTAGTATGGTGAAATAATCGAACTGTTATTGTCTGATTACTTGAGAAAGTATGTTATATTTGAGAACGAAAAACCGGCTAAAACAGTGCTGAGCTTACCTTTCGTAAAGGGTAAAATAATCGACTGATTAGTCTCTGGTGGAAATCATATGATAATTTGAATATCTGAAGTCATATTCTAATATTAGAATTTGAGTCCATTACTTTACTTCTATTAAAAATACTAGGGAACGATGATCCTGCAGCACCCAGATGTCTTAACTATCGAAATATTAACGAAAAATATAACGTTTAATATTGGTGAATTGGAAAAATAAATATGTAGGTAGTCTATGCAACAGTTTTATGCAGTGTTATTGCTGATCTGAATCAAGAGCTATCAAGGAGATCCCATATAGAAAACCAAAGAAAATGTCATGCAGTGCTGCGCTTTATATAAATGATCATTTCTATATAACAAATCACAACATATATTAAATAACATATAATCTCACTTGATTTAAAATAGTTTAGTATACATAGATTGAGTTGTACAGTAATAATAACATATAAAAAACAGAAAATATTAGTTTTAAAACCTAATATATTGCAAGCAAAGGGTTATATTATATGATATGATATATATATTTAAATGTGCTATGCAGATATTGTACCGGTAAAAAAAATCACCATGCTTCATCACACACAGTAATCCGAATTCAAACCCAGTCCACGTCTAGGAATAAATTCCAAAATGCAAACTAAATTCAAACCCAACCCTGGCATGACCCACCGATGACAATATTACAACGGTACGGGGTTTTCCCTTTACTAGCTCATCGAAAAACACAGACTAAATTACCTACAATCAGCTATTTCATAGATACCTTATAGTCGGGATATTGGTACGGCTAATAATTTAATGTATATATTTAAGTTGTCGATACAGACAGCAGGTGATTGACTAGATGTCGAGAGTAGTAATGCAAGAGAGACAAAATTAGGTTAGATAAATTTTTAATAAATTATTGAAAGCATTGAATAATATTATTTACAGGTACGGTAAAACTCTCATATGTATTTTATAATAAATTGCTGCTAGTCATCAATAATCGGTTTGTACTGATTAACAAACTCATGCCAATATTTATGTGTTTAAATGGTTGTACAGGTTGATATGAGAATCAGAGTAATTGGAGCACTTAAAATATTTATCTACTAGTTTTTATTAAGTTGTTTTATTTTAATAGTTTCAAACCATTGCGCATACGGATAAATGGGAGGCGATTTTATATAAAAATATGATATATAATACTGATGTACTGATGGTTGCAGGGATTAATGTATACTACAAATAATAACTTGCGGTGCATTGACGGAATACCGGGCGGCTTGTACTTTGACAAGTCTTAATGCCCCCAAGTAGATCCGGGACACTACAACCAGCCGGGCTCATTTTCGAACCCCGGTGATCCAAGAGATTACCTGGAGAAGAATTTCTTTCTCTCCATGTGGTAGTAAAACGAGACGCCAACTTAAGCGAAGGTAAAGGCATTGCCACAGTAACATCGAGGAAGAGTGACCGGAAGTGGATTTTAAAACGAAATTATATAAAACCCTTTCTCTCCGTAACATTTTCTACGCAACAGTCCGATATAACTATTCAATAAAACATGGCGAAATCAAACGATCGCAAAAGTAATAATTAATTAAATTTACTCTGAAACCCATAACTCCCCAGATTGTTCGGAAGGTAATAATAAATTATTATTCTTACTCCGTAATAATATATAACAAAAGATTATAATAAAATTTTAGACTATTTTAAGTATTTGAGATTTGGAGTATAGATTAAAATATCATGACAAAGTAAAAGAAACAATAAAAATACTTGAATATTTCTCAACTCAACATAAATGACGATTTTTAATTCGATACAAGAAAATTACTTTTAAAATGAATATAATAAATATTATGAGATAACTTTACTGACTTTAATTAGAGTTGAGAAATATTATTATTGGCATCGTTTTGTTTGTAAAATAAGTAATAGTAAAAATATAAATGTATTCACAAATGGATTATTAGTAGGCACAAATATTAATAATTATCATCTAAAGACTAGAGCACACACCGAAATATTAGAGAAGAAATTTACTGACAGGTTTTAGTGTAACATTTTCAAATGGAAAGCAAGAAATTTACATGCAATTACTTTGATTAACAGATTAAATATAAAATTATTACTGAGAGGAAAGTTAAAAAGTTCATGTAACAAAAGTTACCATTCTTTCTTCGTCCGGTTTTCTTCTTGCGGTGATATGTATGAAGAACGTAGGCGCGCATTTTGAATTTCTTAGAACGGCATGGTTAATTTAAATGTTGGAATTTGGAAGACTGGAAGCACGGAAAACATTACAGATCAGCGGTACGAAAGATTTAAATTGGCAGAACAGGAATCAGCTTCTTGGACTCAGCCCATCATGATTGCAGTTTACCGGGCAACTTCTTAATAACGGTTGAAGTGATTTCTCTGGAACAACTACTTTGCTGTAGCTTGACGATCCAAGCACAACCAAGTCAAAAGTTAGAGTGTCTATCTTATATTTAAGATGGCTACGGTTGACCTTTCTGCCTAGTTTTTGTTCATAACTCCGCCTCCTTTGATTTCGGCCTCCAGCAATATCTAATTTGACTATACAATAGCATTTGCCTTTCTTGATAAGCGTTCTACGTTTCTCATTTATTTTTAAATTTAATACATGATTCTAAATTGACAAAACAATTACATCGGAATTCGTGAATACAAAAATATACATTCATTATCTTAATTTATCGAAGTACAAATTAATTATTCTATACATTTGTTCAAGTAAGATTTTGATTAAAAATACTGATCAAAGGAATGTGACTTTTGATCAGCATTTTTAAATGACTTTGTATAATTTGCAAAATTAAAATTTAAAGAAAATATACACGCAATTGAAACTTTTAAATTGAGCTAATATAAATCCACAAGCCACACACACACGAATATTATTCACCATGATTTGTGACATTTATACTCATATTCTTTACATTAAATTCTTTTTAAACAAACACAAAATAAGTAACTTAAAATCTATGTGGCTTGGAATAGAAAAAGTCTCATTGCGGGTAAATAGTGGTTTAGAATTACCGTTCTTAAATGACAATAATGAAACTAAGATCGATTCTTCGATCTGTCTGTTTCAATATAAGACCATCACATTATGTGTTTGTATGTACTAAAGAGAAGACTTAATAAATATAAAATTCAAATGTTGACTATATACATGAGTTTACAGAAATAACATTTTACATTAGAAATATATGAGAGCAATGTTGATGTTTAAAGTCTAACAATTGCAGTAGTGTTGGTAGCATAACTAAACTCCATGTAGCAGAATAGATGAGGAGTGAGTGTTTGTTCTGTTCTTTGTTTTACCTAATTTGTTATGGAAAAGTGATTGAAGCTTCTGAGATGTTGGATTAAAACAAAAATTACATCTTAGAAACCATAGAATAAAAAGTATAAATGTACTTATTTATACGTTAGAAAAAATTTCTCTATTTGTTCTGCTTATAAGGGATTTGAGATCTAATAATTGAAAATATTATGTTTTTGTATATTTGGAATGCCAGATAATTATTAAGAAAGTTCTCCATAGTTTCTTCTTTTTGTGACATAGAAAACATATTGAGTCTATGTTTACAAGAAATGTTTTTTTCGCTAGAAAGACATTGGTAGAGTCTCCAGGTTGGATCCAAATATCAAAATGTAAATCTTTGAAGTACTCGCTTATAGTAAATTTAAGTCGAGATTGTGATGGATTAATTAGTTCTTACTACTTTATATACGTGCCAGTAATTAATTTTTGTTGCAAATAATGTTTGATCTAGTGTAGTGAAGTTATTTACGAATATGATTAATGTTTTAAAAGATTTTTTTATTGGTGCTGGTTTATTCTATAAATTAATATAAAGTTTAGCATTTCATAATACAAGTCTATAAACCTGATGATCTCATTTATTGCTCTCTGAAAATAATATATTGATATACAGTGTAATGAAAGCCTATTATGTTTGACATATTTATGTATTACTTTGGTACTAATTGATTCTGTTTCTTATTCCAGATCAAAATACGGCATAGTGATTTTTTCTTTTAATGAAGAATGTAATTAACTTGATGATAGGCATATAATAGGATGTTTTTGAAAAATCAAAATATTGATGGATAAATATGCTTTATATAATAATGAGTTATTTAATTGTGTTTTCTATAGAAGTGAGAATTTTACTTTGTATTTCAGATATCATATGGTTTACAGAAAAATAAATGAGGAAACTTAGGACTTTATATCATGAGGCAAGGAAAAGAAAGTTTATTACTCAAGAGACGGTTCAATAAAGATAATTTTTTGTGAGTTGAATTTGAGACAGCATTTTTATCTAATTGTTTAGAATGTTAGTTATTTGGAAAATATATTGCTTGATGATAATAATATGAGTGAGTCATCTATATCTGATTTGTGATTTAGTATTTAATTTATAAAATTCCTAGCACCTTATTTTGGAGACTTGATAATATCAGGTAAATGTAAGTCAGAAAAAGAAATGAGCTTAGTGAGGAGACCAATCCTGTAGTGTGGAGTAGTGTAGGGAAAGTGGGGAGGTTTGTCATTTAATGTAATATGAATTTGTTTGTCGTTGAGTAAGTTTTCTAATATGTAGACATTAAAGTAGCTACATAATGTTATTTAAGGATGTGTAGAATCTTGACTATGGGAACTGAGTCAAAGGCTGCAATGATATTAAGTTCATTAGGGCCTGATATTTTAGAATGTCTGTTATCATCTATGACATTTAACAAAGCATAATTTCTGCAAAGGGAGAGCAACTTTTTTTGACAAATTGAATATTTGATAAATGAGAAAAGATGAGAAGTTATTTTTTATATTTTATTAGTAATTCTATAGTTTTAAATATAATAAGAGTCATTGAGATGTGTCAATGTTTATTATTAATTCTACAGTTTTAATTATAATGGGGGTCATTAAGATATGCCAGTGATGGAATAACATTTTTTTCAATGAAAGGCGCTATTGAGATAGGATACAGCTGATCTGTGCTATATATTTGTTCTGAAAGGTAATTTATTTTATCTTTGATAATAGGTAGTGTGAAACGACTGAAATGTTTAAGCGTAATATTGGGAATTGCATGTGGTCCTTGGTGCATACTTTAATTAAATACAATATCCCATTTTGAAATATTCGATCTTTTTTTACAGTTATCAAAATACGGGCAGTAAATAGAAGTGATAAAAATCTTAGGCTAGCATGTTTTTGATATGATAAGCTTATTGCTTTTAACAATTAAATAAGTGTTATTTTTATTAGTTCTATAACCAAGTGCTTTGCAACCCTTTTTGTAGAGAGATATTCTTCTAGTATGTGTTTAAATAAAAGAAAAAGCAGCATAAGATTAAATTTCCATTTTTGATAATTAAATTCTACACTCATAAAAATAAAATTCCTACTGCATTAATTAGAGAGTTGGATTCAATAAATATAAAACATAAAAACATTTCATGTGACCCTACCTCCATTCAATCAATAATATTTCTAAAACAGGACTATTAAAAAAGTAATAAACTCAAAAAATAATAAATGCTCAATTTTCTCATTTTTTGTATTTGCAAAACATATTCAGTTTCATATTCATTTTTGAGTTTGTTAGGTTCATTTACTAAAAGAGCAAGACATATTATTTATTCTTCTATTTTGCTGGTGTTCGCTTTAAATATTATGATTTTTCATTTACTAAGCAATCGTTCAACCAATGTAACTGTTACACGAATTATTATTATCATTAATACCACTCTTATTACTCCTGAGAAATCACATTCCGTAAATGAATACCAAAATTAAACGTGCCACAACTTGTAATGTTTACTAAAGTTTCAAATTATTTTTTAGAAATATTGTATTTTATAATTGCATTAAAAAAATTTTGATAAGTATTTTACACATGTAGGTGTGTGGGGGGTGATATAATGCAGGATTACTATCTTCTATTTATCCTGCAGGTTTATAAGATTTTTCAAGTTTAAAAACTAATGAAATCAATAAGAATAAATACATTATTTCTATTTATACTGCTTCATTTTTCAAGTAAACAAACTTTTTTATTATCAGTGAAATTATATTATCTTACAGTTTTTATAATAATAAATAAATATAAATGTTTTTAATCTACTAATTATATCTTTAATTACAATCACATGGTCAATCGTATAAGTGATCACATGACGTTTGAACACTTAAGTGATTGGTCCAGAAAACAGTTTATTTTGATGGACTATAGTGTGCATATTTTTTACTCTATACTTTATTTAAATAAAATTTGATCTTGAAACTTTTAATTTTTTAAGATTGCTGCTCCAACTCTTGAATATAATTTCATAATACATTATTCTTCTTGTACTTAAATGTATAGTGCTATCTTTTTTTCCCCTAATATTTCTTCATAAGAATGGTGTGTGTGTGTTTTTTTTAATCTTTATAGACTTCTATTTTTGCTCACCCAACTGCGTTGGAAGAAAGCAGCCATAAAGTATTCACATTCACCATGATGAAACTTTTAGGAATAGATATAATGTATTGTCCAAAGTGTTGACAAATTGATGGTTATTGCAATTACAATAATTGCTTATTTAGTTATTTATTCACAATAAATAATATAATCATATAAATTTTTTAGTCATAGAAAATTGAGAAAGGAGTTTAAATATAATAAATAAATAAATGTAAAATACATTATGTAAAAATAATAAATAAATTCATAGCAAATAATATTAATTACTATTTTACAATATATGGGCATAAACGTTATTTAAAAGCCAAATAATTAATACTAATTAGATTCACAAATCAGTCTAGCATATACATAGGAAGCAATTTGAGACCACTCCCTAATCTCAGAATGTTCGAATTTATTTCTATAGGAATTTATATATAAAAAGTGAGCACCTGAAGTGACAAGCTGAGTTACTAAGAATCTCGAATTACAAAGTATGCTGCTTTACTTTTGAATCAACCTATGCAAGAATTTATTACATCAACATTTACTAATAATAAAAATTTCAAAGTATAAACTATATCTTTTATTTTATTTATCAAAAAACCATTCTATACTAACATTGATGAGATACAGTCAATGTACAATATAACTCAAATAATATATAAAGCTGGAGATGTACTAAAAATAATAAATAGAATGTCATTTTTTAAAAAAGACAGAGTAAGCATTACAAATATAGAAATGTTTTTTTTCCAACGGAGATATTATCATGTAATAAGTTGGATAATAGGAAATATAAATAATAATTAAAGCTGATATTAAATATAAAAAAAATAATTTTATTTAGTAAAGTAATTACAAAGGAAAATAGTGTGCTTCATCCAGAATAATCTAGAATCAGCTGGGTCAATTATTTAAACTTTAATTTGGATGCACAAACTTAAGTGCAAATGTATATGAATTCATAATCATAAAAACAATAATTATGGGATATTAAAACATGTTGTTCATCATGCTCTAGACACTTAGTACCATTGAAGCATTGACCAATTATAAACTTAATTTTTAATAGAGACTAAATTAAATAAAATATAGTACATAGATTTTGAAGAATATACTCTTTACCAATCCAGAACAACCATCATCATCGTCTGGATGCCCATGCACTAAATATATATGCACCTTTGTCCCATAGAACTATCATGACCAAATCTATCTCAAGAGGCAAAAACTGTGTATTTTTTACTGTGAGCAAGAGGAAATAAATAGATTAGCTTATTATAAATAACCTTAAGCAAATCATGGACTTCTCCTACTTATAAATAATTAGTTTAATTGGTATCATCAAAAAACAATCCTAGAATATAAGCTGTCATGATATAAAGTCATACCCACATTGCACTTCATAAACTGGATAGAATAAAAAAATTAGGATTAAAAAATATTTTAAAACAATTATTTAACAATAAAAACAAAAATGACATAGTAGTATGACATTTCAAACACCCATTTCACCAGTATATATATATATATATATATATATATATATATATATATATATATATATATATATATATATATATATATATATATATATATATATATATATATTGTAACAGGTACATACACCGTTACATTATTTTTTTTATTAAACATGAAATTAAAATAAAAAGTTAGCATTTAAAAATTTCTTTTTTTAAGACATAAAAATTGAAAATTAATTCTATCTTAAACTCGTATATATATAAAATCGCACAGATGAAAAAGTTATTAAAATAAAACTTTATTAAAAATAGAAAAAGTATTTTAAAACAAAAACTTAAAAAGATTTAGAGTTAAAAATATATCTTTAAGTTTGCAAAATAATTTAATTAATTCTATTGTATAAAATGGAAATGATTAATTTTAATTATATACATATAATTCTATAATTAAAACATGTCTTTTCTTTTCAAAAACATTATTTGATGTATATATATATATATGATAAACAAAAATGCAAGTTAAAAAACTTGCTAACGCTTGTATTTATGTCCACAGATGGCGTTTCTACCAAAAACACCGATCATCTGTGGACATATATATATATATATCTACTTGTTCCAACGTTTCGACTATTTTTACTCTATAGTCATTTTCAAGGATCTAGAAAAAAACATATTACATTATAACAAACTTCACATAATAAAACCAAAAAAAAAAAAAAAACAATATAAAAAACACACAAATAAATATATAAAACTCATAAAAATTAAAAATAAATAAAATACATTAAAATCAATTAAATTAAACACAAAATATACACCACACTTACTTGACTCCCTTCTCAAAAACTTTCCCTTTTTACATTTTCTTTTATCCAAAAAAACCAATTTTTACAATAAAAGACTTTCTTTCTTATATACTTCAAAAATGAATTTATTTTAATTAGTAAAAGTAAACCAGCTCCCTTGGGCATCTCAAAATGCATAAGCAAGGTCAGATAGGAGAGGGAAAACAATAGGAACAGAATGTCCAATGGGAAAGAAATCCATTGGGGATGGACCTCAATGGAAGGATCATCATCATCATCGATGATGTAATGTCCATGGAATTCAAAAGTTGCATATAAAAGAAAAAGTTTGGAAATAAATTTTTAGTGCGTGAAGAAAGAGCTGGGGAGAGAAGGGAGATGTGACTATATGTGTTAGTGCAGAGAGAGTTGAAGAGAAGGGATTGGAAAGATGCACTCTTCAATCTCTTCAGTTTTGTTAAAAAGAGAAGGAAAGAGAAATGACATCATTTTTTTATATTGAGGACCACAGGACATTGGGGGAATTAATGCTGGCTTCCAAATGGCAAGCAACTGCAAGAAAGTAGAAACTACGGACTTGTTAAAACTGTAAGAACTTTATGAAATCTAATGAACATTAATTAATTTAAAAACACTAAGAACTCTAAAATATAAACTTTCCCAGTATTTAATTTATAGAAATAGAATCCTATCCAACCACATTAATTTATTAATGAGTAATTTTATTTGATGTATTTCTTTTTTCAAATCATTTCCATATTTTTTTTTGTTCTTTTAAGTTTTTATTATGATTTTTTTTTTGTTTTTCATTAAACTAAATTATATAAATGATTTAAATGCATTAAATTTAAGTTGGGTATAGACGCTGTAGCATAGATTCATTATCAGTTAATTATGTTTTTGTTTTTTATATTTGATCAAAATATATAGACATTCGCAATGATACCTTATGGTGAGTATCTAAAATGTATTTATTCGGATGTCTTTGAAGTTATTGGTGTCAATGTGGTGCATCTTATGATGAATGCCATTGGGTTTCTTATAAATTTCTCTGCATTTCTATCAATGTCTTTATATTTTGATCGTTTATGTTCATTTTGAAATGTTTTTAACTATGTAATCTATGTAACCCATCTATAATTAACATTATAAAACAAACTTTTATAAATCCATCTGTGCAAACTTATAAAAATTAAAAATGTAAATTAAAATCTAAAATCAAAGTTAAAAATGTAAGTTAGATTTTAAAATGTAAAACTGATACTAAAATAATTTTAAATCTTATATATGTTTAATAAATATTTGTGTGTTATTTCTGGCAAAGGTTTCCTTTATTTTAAAAATGTTTTTAGATAAGAATTATTTTATTATCTCTGCGTCTCCACTGAGCTAGTGGCATGGCCACGGTCTGAATAAAACATGCAAAGTGTTAATCTTGACGTATGTATCTGCCTACTATATAAATTTTCTAGGTTCAATTGGCCTAGATAGCGCCTCTTTCTTGTAGTGCAGATGTGGTTAGATTCAAGACTCCCTTCTTTTGGACCATTATAATAGATAGATAGATAGATAGATAGATAGATAGATAGAAAAATAGATAGATAGATAGATAGATAGATAGATAGATAGATAGATAGATAGATAGATAGATAGATAGATAGATAGATAGATAGATAGATAGATAGATAGATAGAGAGATAGATAGATAGATAGATAGATAGATAGATAGATAGATAGATAGATAGATAGATAGATAGATAGATAGATAGATAGATAGATAGATAGATAGATAGATAGATAGATAGATAGATAGATAGATAGATAGATAGATAGATAGATAGATAGATAGATAGAGATAGATAGATAGATAGATAGATAGATAGATAGATAGATAGATAGATAGATAGATAGATAGATAGATAGATAGATAGATAGATAGATAGATGGATAGATAGATATTAACCAATCAGTTCATTTTAACGATTAATTTTAAATTCATTAAACTATTTTTTTTAAAATAGTTAAAATTCTTTCTATTTTTACAGAATTTTCTATAATCAAAGATAACCATCTTTGGTTTAATTTTTTTTAAAATATTAAGAATTAGTTAAGAAATATGCTTAGAATCAAAGATAAAAAAATTAACTTTACAACAGATTTTTTTTAAAAAGAAAAAAATATTTCATCATTTGTAATGTAAATTTGATTGGGTTTTAGAAAAAAAAGTCTAATCATTTGAAACATTTTAACTTAGTAAAGTAATTGCTATTATCAATTCTTATTTAACACAAAAATACATTATTATTGCTTTTTTGAGCAACAAAAACTATAGTGTGCATATATAATAAAAAAACTAAAACCTCTAGCAATGGCTTTCTTGTTTGTGGAGGCCTTTCTAGTTGCTTCTGATGGAGTTTTTCCCAGATGGATTCTAAATATGGGACTGGTTAAATTTGTTCTTTCCTAGGTTTGTAGCAGTTCCAGATAAATAAAAACTATCAAATTTTGTCCATTTGGTTCTCATCTTGAATTTCCAGGTGAGACAGATGTAGACAGAGAGTCATGATCTTGGTTGAAGCAAGACTGCAGACTAATTTAGGGGGTAACTTCTTCTCTATATTTTAATTTGAGTGAAGATAGTTTTTATGGAGAAAAGTGATGCCTAGCTTTAGCAGAATCTAGAACATGGTTTTCATAGTATAAACAATTTTAGTGCTAAACTCATAATATGCTGAAAGTTTGATTAAAAAACTGTTGCTATTTTATTCAATAACATGGTAAAGACTTCTTTTTTATAGCTGGATTAAAATTTCATTGCTTTCTCGTCAACAGTTAAGTTAGCAATATTTTTTTCCTACTGTCTTTTTCAGAAGCAGGATTAAGATTTATTCAGTAGCTAAGTTAGGAATAATTGCTTCTATATTTTTCAGCATCTGGATTAAGATTTGACTTCTCTCTTTTTAACAGCTAAATCAGAAATACCCTCACCACAAACGTGAGTACAATCACTAATTTACACCCCCACATATATTTTAGAGCAATCTTGCCCATAAGACAATTGCAATTTGTCTCTTACATGATAATTTTCATGATAATCAATTAGTTAAAATTTTATAAATACAATTATTCAGTCAATTACCTCTTTAGTCATAGATATTGAAAACAAATCAATAACTTAAATTAATAACATAAAAATTCTTAGCATTTCTTTATAATTAAAAACCAAATTTTCTTTCAAAAACACTAACAAGATAATCAGTTAATTACACTGATTTTTGTTTTTCATTAAATAAAGATAAAGAAAAAGCAGCTCTGATTAATTTTAAACTAAAAAATTACAAAGTTTAGTAAAATCTTATTTTATATTTTCCTTTCTTTTCTTTTTTTTTAAAGTACTCTATAATATATTTAATGTTTGAGAACTTTTATACTATCATATTGAGGATTTAAAAAATATTGAGTTAAATCAATACCAGTTTAAAATAATTGGTCTAAGAAAATTAAATATATCTTTACCCCAGTAATTAAATAATGTTTTATAGTCAAACCTAAGGAACATGCTGCCAACTTTCTAAATATTTTTATGCAGCTATGTAGCCAACTGGTTACTATATATA
>JAQFVV010002322.1:0-28975 GCA_028023455.1 Epiperipatus broadwayi | reverse complement strand
TTGTGAAAAGATAGAATGAATCCATCTATCTTTTTGACCCAAATGGTTATGAATGGCAAATCTTAAGTATTTGGAAATGAGAGCATGAAGATGTTAATTGATCACTTTAAATTACTTTTTACTATGCCTGAGTGAATGACGTAAATTCTAGAAATTTTGCAAGTATCATTCATTTAAACCTAGTAAAAAGTAATTTAAAATGATCGATTAACATCTTCATACTCTCATTTTCAAATACTTAAGATTTGCCCATACATAAACGTTTGAGTTGAAAAGATAGATGGATTCATTCTATCTTTTTATAAAGACTTTATCTTGTGTTTGGAAAGTGAGAGTATTCATTTATATAGTTAAATATACAAAGCGCATGTGCATTTGCTTATTGGCTTATTAATATTACAGTTTATAAAAACATAGTGCTATAAAAAATAAATGTCATATTTACATATGTTTATTTTAATAAGTATGATGTATTGTAAATTCTAGAAATTTTGCAAGCATCATTCATCCAGGCATAGTAAAAAGTAATTTAAAATGATCAATTAACATCTTCACGCTCTCATTTCCAAATACTTAAGATTTGCCCATACTTAAACGTTTGGGTTGAAAAGATAGATGGATTCATTCTATCTTTTCACAATGACTTTATCTTGTGTTTGGAAAATGAGAGTATTCATTTATACAATTAAATCTACAAAGTGCATGTGCATTATCTTATTGGATTATTAATATTACATTACCTTTTAAATAATAATAATAATAATAATAATGATGATAATGATGATGTCTGTAAAATCAGAATATTAAGGTAATGCAAATATTTCCTTTTTGTGTACTTTTAAGCATTTCTTATTCATGCGTACTTATCATTATATGTGTCAGTGGTTCAATACTGCAATTAATATTGTATATAAGAATAATTGGCTATTTGATGAAATTGATAGTTCATTCTCTATACCAAGCATGGATAACTTCAGGCTGAGAGGCCATATGCAATCTTTGTGATTGTCTGTATGGTACGTTTAATTAATGATTATATCAATATAATAATTTGTTATATAAATTTTTGTTAAAAATTGTTTTGTGTTAAATATTTTTTATGAAAATTCTCTTTTAAGTAATAATCATTTTATCATATATTTTATGTTGATATGTGAGACAAAAAAAAATCAGAAAATGCAGACCTTGAGAGGGGTAATTGGTTCAAGATAAAATTAAACTTTGTAATATTAAAACAAATTATAGTTAATTCTTTATTAATAAGGAACATCTCATTTCCAATTCACTCATAGATATAGTGGAATCTATACAAAATGGAGCCATGAACTATACTATATTTTGTTCCAAGATCCTCTCATGTACAAACATATTTAGCTTATACTAGCTCACATTTTATTAGTAAACATTTGATTAGATTAGAATAAATGCTGTTAATTGAACTGCAAGTGTACTGTCTATTTCAGTACTCACATATACATATATATCTCAGTTTTTTTTACATGTATAGTATATTTATATAAATTAAGAGTATAGTATAAAAATTTTAAATAACAATAAAAGTATATTTATTAATAATAAATTGAGGAATAATATATATTTTACTGAGCATGTGTTCACTCATGCATTAACAAAAGCAATAAGAATAATAAGAAAAAAAACACAACTATCATATTTTTATTTTTAAAATAAAGTAAATAGCAAAATATCTGACTTTTATTCAATTAAATACTTTCTGGGTGATATTCTTGTTCAAAAGTTTGTTTCTCTTATAGAAACATAATTAGTAGTCTTATTATTAAGAAATTAGAATCTCTAATTTGTCAATTTAAAGTCAGTTTCAACTTTTAGTATGTTCAAAAATTTTGTAAAACTTTTAGCATTATGCTTAGAAAATATTTTATTACTTGAAATACTGCATATCAAATTTGGAAAGGATAATAAAGGAAAAATAAAATGTATATGCTTTCAAAATAAATCAAAGACATTTTATTAATAAATATAACTGATGTATTGTAAAAAAATTTTTTTTTCAAATGTGATCACTTATTTGGAGATAGAAAAATGGTTGCTTGAACATCATAAAGTTTGTGAATTTTAATGATGTTTTTTATTTGTTTATATTTTTTTGGGGTAGCATATAACTGAAGTTGTGTAGTTAGATAGAGCATAGTTCATGGTTTACATTGTATTTTATTTCAAGCTCCAAGCATACATCCTTTATGGATGATAGTAGTTCACATTTTATTTATGAGCTCTATTTACATTACACTGTACAGTATTTTTTAACATATATGCATATTTATAAAATACAAATGCTTTTTTGCATTTATAGTATGCTTATACAAGTTAAGATTATATTACAAACAAAATTAAAAAAAAAATAGTTATCAATAATAAATTGAGAAAGCACATTTTATATATTTACTGTGTGGTTTCATCTTTCATATTCACTTAAAAAAAATAAAATATTTACCGTATCTTTATTTTTTTAAAAAATAAAATGGGCAACAAAATATCAGACTTTTCATATGGACTCTTGAGCTTTCTGATACAAAACAATAATGTCTGCAGAAATGTTTTTTGTTGGTTCATATTTTTTATCCATAAATTTAATACTTTACTGAAAAATTATCTTTTAATATCATTACTACTTTATCCATTTCTTCTTTTTTTTTTAATTATTATTTCTCTAATAGATGATTCATTCTTTTTGAATACACAGCCCATTTATAAATATTTTTTTTCATTACAAATCAATAATTTTAATTTTCAGTTAAGGAAAGTACTTTACAAATTTTATTAAATTACACTTATAATATAGTGAAAAAAAAAGTCTCATGCTTTCAACTTTTTAACATGGAAAAAAAAAAAAAAACCCAGTTAATAAACAAAATCATGTTAGATTTAGTAAGAGCATTCCAAGACTAAAAATAACTGCTGCTATATCTTTTGGGATATAGACTCATAGAATTTATTAAAATTACAAATCCTTAGTGTTAAGTTTTTTTTGGTCATATGTAACTGAGGAGTGCTGGTTCAGCACGAAATGCGACTTGGGGTTCATTTGTCTTTTATTGTATCTTTATTTATATGAATGTTAAAAGAATGGGGAAGTATGGAGGTTATTTAAAATATCTATAAAGATATTACACATGGGAAAGAGAAAGGTGAATAACTCCATGTGTGTGTATGTTTAAAATTGAAAAATCAGATATATTAATCTTTAACTGAGGTTTAAAATTTATATCTGTACTAGAGATAATCTCTAGTTTGGAAAATGACTAGTAATAATTATTATTGTATTTATCTGAGTTGGATGGTATCAAAGTTGTGTGGAGCGAGTTTGACAATGGTAAATAAAAATATAACAATTTACTATAGATAAATACTCTTCATATAATAGAGATATATATGGGAGATAGTGACCTGGGCCAACTGATGAGTGCTGATTCAGAATGAAATACATCTTGGGGGGTCATTTGTCTTTTATTGTATCTTTATTTATATGAATTTAAAAACAATGGAGAAGTATGGAGGTTGTTTAATATATCTATAAAAATATTACACATGGGAAAGAGAAAGGTGAATAATTCCATGTGTTTGTTTGTTTAAAATTAAAAAATCAGATATATTAATCTTTAATTGAGGTTTAAAGTTTATATCTGTGCTAGAGATAATCTCTTGTTTAGAAAATGATTAGTAATAATCATTATTCTATTTATCTGAGGTGGATGGTGTCAAAGTTGTGAGTGGAGAGTTTGACAATGATAAATAAAAATGTAACAGTTAAAGTATTGTATATTAATACAGCATATATTGCAGCTTTTATTATATTTTTAATGCATTTTTTCCACATCTTTTGAATTTATGTATTTTGATGTTTCTAGAATAAATTATATCAAAATTTTTAAATATAGGTGAATTTTTAAAAATTAGAAAATAAAAATTATTTTACTAATTTCTATTCATGAAATTTATTATCAAATATTAATAGACTAATAATACATGAGATCATCATTGTTTGTTCATTTAGTTGTTAGTCTAACATTTCTCTTCTCATTATTTATGTTGTTATAATATGATTAATTTTCTTAAACAGAGCAAAACTCTCCATTCAGTTCAGACCCATATGACTATATAAGGTATTGAGCTTAGATTGAAAATATTTTTTGTGTTTTCAATTTCATTCTCATAGTTTTGTAGTTAAGTAGAGATAAAAGGTGGTTGCTATAGGGTTGCATTAGATCCTAAGATCTAGATGCAGTGCTCTCAGATCCAAAGCTCCTCACTGACGAAGGCCACAAGCCAGAAACTAGTCTGGGGATATTGGATGAGTAGGCATTGATAGGGATTTTATGCACAAGCCTTCTGGCATCCATTGATTACTCTGTTTAGCACAGGTGGCAATACTGTATGGAGAGTTTTGCTCTGTTTATCAACAATTAATGTGCTAGTATAGGAAATGTGATTATGTGATGCTTAATGATTAATTTTCTTACTTAAATATATTTTCCATGTACAAATATTTTTTATACAATTAATCCTGCATGCACACATATATTAGTGTATTATATACATTCATGAATATACATCATAATTTCTATCTATTGTTTATTATTTTGTAGGCATTATTAACCTCAATAAGATTTTATTAAATTACTTATACAAACACACACAGATAATATTTAAACTTATGGAATTGCTGATTTATTAAATGTATTTATTTATTTTTATGCTATCATGAGCACATGATACCACTTTGATAACTTTGAACAGTTGAATTAATTACTAACAGTCTGCCAGTGTGAAGGATGGAATATGCTGATCTCATTAAATATAATCTTACAAGAATATTTTTAGATTTTGTAATTGTTCTGTATAGATTGCATGAAAATTATGTTATCTTGATGGGATTGTGTTATTCTCATATTACTAAAAATTGTGTTCATATAGAAATGATTGATGATTTCATTTCAGTTTGTTATTAGATAACAGTAATTATCAATTTGAAAATTCACATTTTTATTGTGAAAAAATGCAGTGTAGAAAACAAATTTTGATTTCATTTTTTAATTGATTAGTATCTTACTGCTCTCTACCGTAGAGTGCATCAATACCTAATTTTTGTTTTCACAATTTTGGATAAATATGTTTTTTTTTAAAAAAGGTCAATTCATTCACTATATCACAATCTAAGGTGATTGGGGGGGGGGTGCTTTAAATATGATACATTTATTTTACTCTTAATTAGCCTGAATGTAGGATACAAATCAATACATTTTCTCTATTGATAGAGCTATCCTCAGAAGGGTATGGAAGGAACTGGATTATTGTGGTGATGTGTGAATTGTTGAAATTTGCAATATATAAGAATTTTCCCTCATAAATCTACATCTAAAAATCATCTAAATGTCACTATGTGCATAGATTACTGTTGAAGAATTAGGAGGTTTGTACTTCATAGGTAATTGATTTGATTTAATAAATTTTTATGATGGATCTGTTGTCTTAGATTTGGTTGTTTTGATTTATGAATTTATATTGCTTTAATATGTATCCATTGTTTACATACCTGTTATGGCTAGACTATATTAGTATATAAATTTTTAATTTGTTAACACCAAATTGAAACTTTGCCACTTGTATATTATTCTATTTCCTTATGGTGAATCAAGTAGATTTTTTCCAATTCTTTATATTTCAGATTTCTTTTTCTAAAACCAGAAATAGGCAATAATGTGGATAGAAACCATAATAATTATGTTAGGAATTTGAAAAATGCTTGACTGCTACTTGATTTATTGTAATATTTTTTATTCAAACTAAATTTAGTGTCAGTACACATTTCATTAAACACTGAATCCAGTTCTGCTAAGCATACACTGCATATTTGTTTTGATAATTATCTGTTTGTTTACAATAAAGCTTTCTTATATGTAGCATTTAATATTACAATTTGACTTGATTCCAGGAATAAATTTAAACAATAAATTAAATTTTAAACAAAATAATTCATTTTGTTTTTCTTTTTTAAAGAATAGTGGTAATAAAATTGAAAGGCTGTTGTTTCATACTATAAAAATATATTTCAAATTAGACAGACTGAAAAAGTTATTGCGCATTTTATATGCATATTATCGAGGTTATAGCCTCAGTAAATATTACTTATGTAATCAATGTGCGTTTAATAAATTTATAATTACAACTTTAAATTACTGTAATAGATTTCTAAATATAAAATCTTTCCATTGACTCGTTGTAAATCGAAAGATTTCGCGAGTATTAATGTGTAATAAGAAATGTGGACTTAATCAGTGAAGTATTGAATAGCTTCACGCTCGCAGATCTAACTGCTTCAGCTTCACCTATTTAAATAGAAAGTAGGTTGAAGTAAAGAAGGGTTCCTCTCTTTTCTTCCATAGCATAAGCTTGTGGTTAAAACACCTGTAGAGGTCCCTACTATCACATTTTATATGCATATTATCGAGGTTATAGCCTCAGTAAATATTACTTACGTAATCAATGTGCGTTTAATAAATTTATAATTACAACTTTAAATTGCTGTATAATAAGTAAATATTTATTAAAGGATGAACAGATTTAATTAAACTAATTTTGTAGAATATAACCTCTTCAAAATGTAAGATGAAGAGTTAATAATATATTTACCATATTAAGAATAATATCAAAGTTAAATATCATTTGATTTGTCTAGCCCATATTTATTTGCATTTGATAGTGTTGATGTGCCTTTATTTCTAAAAAGTCTACTTTAATATTAATTATTCAGAGGATAATAGTTAGCTATTCAAATACTTTTTTGTAACCTATATTAAATTAGCCCTCAATGGAAGATATTGCAGCACTTTATCCAATGTTTATCTTTCTTTTATTATATCAGATATTATGTAAGAAAGTTTATTTGGCCAAAGAATAATATCTAACAAAATTGAGCATCACAAGATTTGTAGCTCATGTTTATTCCAAATAGGAATGATTTTTCTATCTCAACTATAAAATCAACTTCAGTTTGAATTACTGTTTTATGTTCATTAATTGAATATGCCTTATATAGATGAATTTTTAGATCAGGATAAAGTATAACGATCCGCAGAATGGACTTTAACCTAATCTACACTACAGGGCGCCATCTAGGCATTTGAACCTAGAAAAATTTATAAAGTAGGCAGATACGTAAGTCAAAAAAAATTTTTTTTTTTTTTATTCATACATTTTGATTCCGGTCATTAGTCCATGTCACTAGCTCAGGAAGTAGCAGAGATTTAATAATATAATATCTTATCTAATTATATTTCAATATTAAAAAATAAATAAAATAAGCCACTGCCAGTAATTAACATACAAAAATTTATTTACGCACACATATATATATATAACATTTTAACATTATTTTAGAATAACCTTTACTTTGGGTTTTAACTTGATTTTAGAATTTAAATTTACATTTTAATTTTTATGCTATTATAAGTTCGCACAGAGGGATTTATAAAAGTTGTTTATAAATGTTGAGTATAGATCGGTTACATAGATTACATGGCTAAAACATTTCAAAATAAACATAAATGATCAAAATACAAAATCATTGATACCGTCAATTGCATAGGGAATACAAGAAACCCACTGGTATTCATTGTAAGATACCGCAATGGCACCAATAACTTAAAAGACATCCGAATAAATACATTTTAGATACTCACCGTAAGGTATCAGTATTTACTGAAGGTCTATATATATTTTGATCGAATATGAAAACCAAAAACGTAATTAACCAATAACCAATCCATGCAAACATCTATAAACAACTTAAATTTAATGCATTTTTATTTAGTGTCCAGTATGAATAGACTACATAGATTTGCATTTGGAAAGAAAATATTCTATCCTTATTTAACCTTAGGCCAAAAATTCGCAGTCAAACTAACGCCAATTCATCTGATATATCGATGTATTCAATGGAATACGAAATACGGCAGCACAAAAAGTTAAGAGAAGAAATTGCCTCTTGTCAGATAGGAATATTACATCTATCTGACAAGAAGAGCAATAAAAAAAAAACTCCATAGAAAGGAACTGCGATCTCCGACTTTATAATTCCTTCCATAGGCAAACAGGTGAGTGCGGCGTATACAAACGATTCTGACCGTAGCAAATCTTGCATTACATCTACTAACTACACCAATATATCCAATCCATTGACCCAATTTAACTATGAAACAAATAACCTAAGATTACCCTCCCCTAATATAACTTTACAAATCTATACAGCCATTTATGCCCGACTTAAGTTTATCATTGATATATTTTAATTTATCGGAAAACAGAAATCATAATAAAACTTAAAGAACAAAAAAAATATAAATGGAAATGATTTTACAAAAGAAATACATCAAATAACATTTTAACTACTTTAGTCAGATACGAAATTCTTATATTTATAAATATTGAAAAGTTTAGTATTTAGAGTTCTTTTGTTTAGAAATGTTCATAAATTATTTATATTTAAAGCTGAGAGTTCAAAAAGTTCTTACGATTTCAAAATGTTTCTTTTATCCGTTGCTTGCCATTTGGAATTCACATTAAATCCCCCGATGATCCTGTTGTCCTCAGTATAAGAAAAGCGATGTTTCATTTCTTTTTTTTAACAACTGAAGGGATTGAAGAGTGCGTCTTTCCAATCCCTTCTCCTTCAACTCCGCACTAACACATATAGTCACATCTCCTCCTTCTAATTAATTAAACAAAATCACTTTTTATTTCCACTTTTTTCCTTTTATACATAACTTTAGGATCCAATGGACGTTACATCATCGTTGATGATGATCCTTCCATTGAGGTCCGATTTCCCCGATGGATTTTTTTCATTGGCCATTCTGTTCCTATTGTTTTCCTATCTGACCGTTGCTTATACATTTTAGATGCCCAAGGCTAGTTTACTAATTAAAATAATTTCCATTTTACAAAAGATTAATTAATCTGTTTTCAAACTTAAACATATATTTTTATCTCTAAATCTTTTCTGAAAATTTAGTTTTAAAATACTTTTTCTTTAATAAAGTTTTATTTAATAATTATTTATCTGTGCGATTTTATATATATGCGAGTTTAAGATGATTTTTTTATTTTAATTCTTAAAAAAGAAATTTTTATTGGTGAACTTTTTTTTTTTTATATGTTTACTAATAAAAAATAATGTAACGTATGTATGTGCCCGTTACAAAAGAGATCAGTGATTTTTTTAAATATTTAATTTCTTTCAATATAATAAAATTTTTAATGATAGTTGTTTTTTAAAATCTGTTTCAAATATAAGCCTATTTCCAATTTTGCTAGCATGCTTTTCTCTTTTATTGAATTTTTCATAATATTTTATGTTTTTTTTTTTTATTCAAATCACCCTTTTTAATCATACAATTTTTGAATAGAAGCCATTTAAGTATACAGTATATGATTTTTTGATATGTGTATAATGAATCTCTTTTGTTCATGCCTATACAAAATTGTTAATATTTTAATATTTATTTTATTTCTGTTCAAATATGTAATGTAATCTTACTTTAAAATTAAAAAATGCAAAATGAGATGAAAAAGTTTTTTTTTTAAAGTAAAAAAAAAAAAATCATGTTTTTAATTTGTGTTTTATAATTAAAAAAAACAAAACAATGAATATATAATTTTTTTCTAAAGTATAGGCTTTTTCATACTTACACTCCAATATGTAATATATAGGGGTTTGAAAAGATAAACAATCAATATAATTTTTTGAAAGTTAGCATTAATTAAAACTTATTAAAAAAAGGAGGGGGGGGGATTGATCAGCATCAATAAAAAAAAACCCAACAAACTATATTATACATGTGTTGTTAGTATAAAGAAGAGTTAATATATCTTTCATGAAATAGTGCCAGTATGTTTGAGATTACTTTTTTTTGTTGTTATAAATACAAAAACGAAACTACATAAAATTGTATATAGTATTACCAATGTGGATATATTTGAATTATATATATATATAGTTAACACATTTTTTAGTTATTAAAATTGTGATTTTTTTCTTTTGTTTAAATATCAGTGATTTGTGATTAATTCTAACATTATTAAGTTTTGTATTAATGTATATCATATTAAATTCATGTAGCTTAGTCAGCTATGAAATGATTTTTTTTTATTACTAAGTTCTTTTTTGTATAATTATGCTATATTTCTTATTATAATATAATCAAAATAATGAAATTAAATGTGAATATGTTTGACTATTTCCATCATTTATTATTAAATGTTTAATGAGTGTTTATTTTATCCAATGATTTTGTTTTATCAATTTTAATATATTATATTAGGTTTTGCACTAATTTGTAAATGTTATATAGTTATTTCTATTTTTCATTGCAAAAATATTTCCCCCCATTTTTGCCTTTTGTTTGTATTCTGATCCAGATGAAAGTGCAAGCTATTGTTGTATGTTTAATCCAAGGAAATAATTTAAATTGTACTTTTTGACAGTATTTTTTTTATTTGTATTTTAAAGATTTGATAACACATTGATTTTCAAAAATAAAGTTCTTAAATTTTAAAATTAGCTAATTTCTTTTCCTATAATTTAATTTATTCAGTTTTAAATATATATATATTTTTAGGAAGTATATATATAGTGTTTTATATTTTTGGAAAATAATAATCTTCATTATTATTAAGTTTGAAAAGCAATATCTCCAACAACAAAGCTCAAAATTATTTTTTATTTTTCATATGGATTCAATTTGGTTTTATTTTTTAATCTCATCTTAAATTGTGGTTAGTGTCATTGTTACTGTTTTTGCCTTATCTCCAACATCATTATAGAAAATGATTTCAGCTTTATATTTGTTCAAAGTTTATTTGGTAACCGATTAAACTTCATTCTTAAACAAGTATCAAATACTGTAATATGTAATTAATTTTTTTATAAGCATATATTATGACATTTCAACTTTGTCATTTGTAATGTAATAAATCATTTAATTTAAATTAATATTCTAAATCATCATTGGTGATAGAAAATTAATTGCCTTTGCAAGTTGAAAAAAGTACATGTATATTGTATTTGAGTGTTTTCTGATATTTTGTAAAAATATTTTTAGATTAATGATTTGGCATATTATTTGAAATTTTTTTGTTTTCTCATAAATGTTAAAACAGCTTTCATTCTTTAAGCAAATATACACACACATATATAAACAAATTTAGATAGTTGTAATCTCCAATCATACTGTTTGGAAAACTAATTGTTTTATTAACATACTTTGTAAAAAAACTGACACCACTTTTGCAGTATGTAGCTGCTTTAGCTTTATTAAAGTAGGTTAATTTAAAGAAAAACAAAATATTGAGTATTATTGCTTAAATTATACCAAAATCATTGAATTTAACATATATATATATAAGAATGTCAAACTCTCCGTATAGTAAGTGCCACCAAGTGCAAGCCTTTGTAATCAATGGATGCAGGAAGGTTTGCACATAAAATTTCTATCTAGTGCCTAGCCATCCAACATACGCCTATACTAGTTTCTAGCTTGCAGCTTTCATCAGTGAGGAGCCTTGGATTTAAGAGCACGGCACTTAGATCTTAGATTTTAATGCAACCTTCCAGCAGCCACCTTTTACTTAGTGGTTAACAATAAAGCTAAGAGAGATGAAAACACTATAATATTTCCAACCCAACCTCATATGTTTGAATAGTCATAAAGATCTGAACTCAGTTCAGCTTCCATATATATTTTGGTGCCTTTATTTTTTTGAAAAACCAGACACCATTGTCCTATTGGCAGGATAGATGTAAAACCATCAAAATATCATATGATCAACACTTCATATGCTTACACATGCTGTTAGTAAGAGTACCAAACTCTCCATATAGTAGTGCTATCAAGTATAAGCCTTCATAATCAGTGGATGCAAGGTTTGTAGCATAAAGGCCCCTACTTAGTGCATACTTATCTAACATCCCAGGCTAGTTTCTAGCTTATGGCTTTCACCAATGAGGAGCCTTGGATTTGAGAGCACTGCACCTAAATATTAGGATGTAATACTAACTTCCAGCAGCCATCTTTTACATATTTGATTAACTAGGGTAAGGATAAAAACACTAATGTTTCCAATCCAAGCTCATTATAGTCATATAGATCTGAACTCAGTTCAACATCTATACATTTTGATATCTTTGGTTTTTCTAACCTTCCTCACCATTGATTATGAAGGCTTGCACTTGGTGGCATTACTGTCAACAGAATTTAATACTCTTATTAACAACATGTGTAAGCATATGAAATGATGATTATGTGATATTTGATGATTTATATCTATCTTGAACATAAGATAATGGTGACTATGAGTTTTTAAAAGAAAGCAAAGATACCAAAATGTATAGATGTTGTATTAAGTTCAGATTACAAATGACCTTGAGTTGGAAACAATATGGTGTTTTTCATCTTTGGCTCCTAGCTTTATAGCTAATCAAACAAGTAGAATGTGGCTGCTGGATGACTACATTAGACCCTAAGATCTAGGTGCAGTGTTCTCAAATCCAAGACTTCTCACCGATGAAAGCCACAAGTTAGAAACTAGTCTGGGTATGTTGGATGAGTAGGCATTAGATAGGATTTTATCACAAAAAGCTTGCACTTGGTAGAACTATTCTATAGGAGAATTAGGTGCTCTTATTAATAGCATGTGTAAGATGTATGAAATGATCATGTGATGTTTTAATGATTATATATACATATATATATGTGTGTGCTAGCCAACACACTGATTGGCTGGCCAGCAGGTAGAAAATACTAAGAATCCTCCAGTTGTGGATATGCAGGCTGCCATTCAATGATAATCTTTTATTTAGGTACTTAAAACTTCAGATCATTTCAAATTAAGGGAATTGCACAAATTGGAAGAAGAATGAGGCTTTGTTGGATTCTGTGAAGTTACAAGAAAACGTAAAGAGACAGTTGATTTAAAAGGTGATATTTACTATGCTACCCGAACACAAATAGTAGAAGCACCAGTGAAGTGGAATTCATCATAAAAAATTGGAAGAACAACATTGTGGAAATTGATGGTACACCAGGCAGAATGACAAAATATATTATTCAAATTAATGGAAGATATTAAATGCATATAATTCAGGAATTATGCCTTAACAATTTCTTATTGTGATGAACAAGTAGAGGTTTTTATATATATGATGTACAAATTGCTTTGATTAGACCAAACAACATTTTAAAATGTGAGACTGTAATGGCAGATTTATTAATTGAATGAAAAATAAGATACTATAGCTAAATTTGATTATGATAACAGAAATAGAAAGGATACAGACTTGTGGAGTTTATAGAAAAACACAAACTATATTTTATGGATTCTTTCTTTGAGAAAATTGCTACACAGAAATAGAAATGGAAGTTTCCAAATGAATATATAGCAGAATTAGGTTATATTTTGATTAACAGAAGATATGTATTTCAACAATATGTTGTTCTTAATAGATCCAATACAGAAAGTGATCATGGCTTAGTGAAATGTAAAATATATGTTAATGCAAAATTAGAGAAAAAAAAATTATTAGCGAACAGTATTAGCAGTTGATATTTCTATGCTTCCAGAACCATCCCATTTAATTTAAATTATAAATTACAAATCAAATCATTTTAAAATACAGTACTAACAGATTTGAAGATGGTTCATACTTGAATGAAATTAATGGTAATATAACTGATATACTATTAAGGACTGAAAAAAAAGGTGGATATAAAAAAGCAGCAATTTATAACTGAGTCAAGGGAATATATAAAGAAAATGAAGAATGTAAAAATATTTAAAAATAATCAGTTGAAAAGAAAGAAAGTGAAGAAAGTTAAAGCAATATAAGAAAATATAATTGTGAATTGGCAAGGGAAAACTATGAAGAGAGTAACAGTCTCAAAAATTTTAATCTTTTATCAAGATAATTACAATTCATTTGCTACAAATTTTAGAGTCTAACCAACTAAAAGAAACAAAAAGTTAGATTTAAAAATTGGCTGGAAATCACAGTAGGTCCAGATAAGAAATACTGAGAAAAATTTATAGAAAGGACCAATGAATAATGAATTGCCCATTATAAGCTTTGTACTTGGGGAATTATGAAAACACACTTGATTCTATAAACATTTCTATGATGATTAAAGTATTGGATCACCAAGAGTTAGATTATCTTATTCGAAAAAATGGTCAGAATGTGACAAATAATTAGATTGTTGCGACACTTATGAGATTGATGTTGAAGATTTTATGAATATGATTCCATATTTCAAAATTTTACAAGTTTTAACCTAGAGAATTAAACTTGAATGGAGTGCTCTTGATAGAAAACACTAATAACAATTGTTGTTTGTGATAGTTGTCACTTATTGATCTGAGAATTGGACACTTTAGGCAAGAGAGGCAATCCAGAGGCTTCATACTACTGTAACAAAAGTATGAAAAGAGATGTATGTTAAGGAGTTACAAGAAGAGATTCAAAAACAATATATATATATATATGGGTGAGGAGAACAAACATATTTTTGACATCGTAATGTGGGAAAAAGAATTACTAAACTGCAAATGGAACTGAGGATAACAATATTAGAAGAGATACTGCAGTATTAGTTAATTTAAGTCTAGGATTTGATGTCCAAGAGTTATAAATGCTTTAGAAAGAGTTAAAGAAGAAGTTTGTTGAACAGCTGTGAAGTAGCTAGAGATCGGGAATAAGTGGATTAAAGTTGATGAGACTTTCATCTTTCTGTGGATGAATAATGAAGAATAATGAGATAGTACTGCATAATGTTAATAAGATATGATGAATCGCAGTAAAAATTTCAATGGACGAACTCAAACAATGATGAGCCTGGCAAAACCTGATAGATTCACAGTGTTTTGGAATTTACTCGTTTATTTGGATTTATTAGATTTTACAAATACAGTATGGTAGTCAGATACTGATTATGAGTAACAGAAAAAAAGTGTCAAGAAGACGAGAAACTATAACAAATTATGAATAAATAATTAAGCATATTTGCATTTTATGGCTTATGAAATTGTAGTTTTGATTACTAGATCCATCGTGAATGAGATACAATACAACTATATTCGTGGGTATAGACAAAATATCAGAGAATCTTAACATATTAGAACTATAATTTTGTCATTACACAAAATGATGGAAATACATAGCAAAATAATATATATATCATAGAGTAGAACTATAAAGGAGCGTTAGGGTAAGAAACATCTGAGAAAGGAATTTGCAATCGTGTTTGAAGATAATGCCAAGGAAGAAATGTTTAAACTCTCTGTTGTTTTAAAAGAGGTTCAACATGTTGAGGTAAAATTAGTTGAAAGTCAAGCAAACAACTTCAAGGGGTCGATTGATGCTTGTGTTCACTAAAGATGGAAAATTAAATGTGATTAACTGAAAAGTGAGTTAGAATTCAAATGTTTATTCATCTTCACTCGTACAAACATTTTTTAGACAGATAAATGCAGACTGATCACTTGAATGTCAAACATTCCTGGTAAATCACAATGAGAAAGCTCAAGTATTTCTCTTGAAAAGAATTAATAGATTTTATGAATATTATAATCCTTCTCCCCAATTTGTGGTACACGATGCAGAAATCAAAAGATGACTGATATCCTGTAGGCGTAAACCACAAGAGTTCTGTTTCATGACTTCTACAACAATATTTATTGCTTAAGTTCTATTTTCAAAAATCATATTTACAGAGAATGCTTGATATATAAGAACTGAACAAATTATTAGAACAATTGCTAATTTTTCTCACCTACTGGAATGATTTATGTCTGGCATTTGGTTGCAAAATGACTATATTACTGTGAAATTTAGTAAAATTTATCATTTATTTATTCATCACACTGTTAGTATCGGTTTGTCGAATCATCATTTTGTGTGACTACATCTAAGCAGAAGACTGTTTGAAAATTTTAGATAAACCAAGCTTTATTTCATGATAGCAGGAATATTTTTTAGAATAATTCGCTTGTCTTTTAATACATCAGTATTCCAATTTATTGACTCGACTACACCTTTAGCGATTATGTAAATGTAATTCAAATATCTTGATGCTTTTCATTGCGAGGCTTTGTTCAAATATTACTATTCCATTTTGTATATATAGAAGATAGTCAGATCTTTGCAACCATTATAATAATAGTTTCAGAGATGTCTCATTGTTTCAATTACCGGTTTACAACGGTATACAAAATATGATTTTAGGTCGCTTTCATAATATTTTTTTTTTGGATTATTTTTTCAAATTGTTGGAATTAAAATTAATAATCATAATTCAAAATATGATTATTCTAAAAATTGATAAATATAATCATAATTTTTGATTGATTATTTTTTTAATGTGTGTTATTATATTAGTATGTGGACATAAATTGCTCACCATCTCTCTTTAAACAGCATAGAATATGTCTATTAAGTTATTCCACATATGTCAAATTGAATCACATATAATTATAATTTGACATTTCTAAGTTTATCTAATTTGTATTTGATTCAATGCGATTGAAGTTTCACAAGTAATTATTTCAAAATTAAGTTTTTTTTAGATGTTATTGAAATGATTATTGCTTGTGCCAAATTTAGATTCCATGGTAGTATGAAGCTACTTATAGAGACATCCAGACATCACTGTTTCAGCCATATATATGAGAAACGTTTTTTACATATTTTATTAATCTTGATTATAATTATAGTTATCTCGTAGACATAGCAAAAATTTTCATGTATAATTGTTCTGAGTGTAGAAAGTCAAAAACCGTAGAAACTTATATTTAAAGAAATGTCTGTTATTGTCATACTATTTAAAAAATATGCATTTATTTCAGAATAAGTTATCTTAGGGTGACTGGAGTACTGTTAAAAATCATGCAAATATAACAGTTGCACAATTTATATTTTTACAGAATAGTAATGACTTAATAGTTTTATTAATATATTATCTTGCTATTGTTAGCTTTACCGATTGTTGATAGTGTTCTAAAGCGTTTATAAACAAGTTGAAATTCTTGAAATGAGCTATTTTTAATTTTTTCATATATTATGGCAACTCAGAAAGTACCATTATGCATGATGATTGAGATATTTTCAAACTTATTTACACTTTAATTCAAGATGTATTAATTTATTAATTAAAACTTTATACGTTGTAGCATAGTCTTTTATATTTTAAAAAAAATTATTAACATTTGAAGTTATTTACAGTGTTATCTTTTTATTTAATTTATATTTGTTATTAAAAGTACATTGTTACATAAGTTTTATGTTAATAACTGTAATTTTATAATATTTTGAAAGTCATGGTTAAATGTCATTCATTTTGATGTTTTTTAAAAACACAGATACTTTTAAAAGGCAAAATAATAACAGATTATAATAATTAAACTTACTTTTGTTATCTAGTAAATAGCTAATAAGTGGAAGAATAAAAATAATATATTCTTACAAATATAAATGAAATATATTAATAAGAGTTTATTTTTAAAAGATTTATTAGAATAGTAACTATTTAAATTAGTTGTATTTATATATTGGTCTATTTCATTATCTATTATTATATTGATTGTCTTTAGAAAATTTAACTTTATTTAAATTTTCCAATTACATTTAATCGTTATTAGCTATAAACAGATTAGTATGTGCTAATGCTTCAAAAGGGTAGTATCTCTCTCTTCTTCATGTTGCTAGCCTGACCAGTGACACTACGAATATGAATAGATTCTAAATGAATTTTGTTGTTATTAGAGCAAGTATCTTAAAATCTCAGTTATTCAAGAATGAAGGTCCAAGTGTTTGATTCCTACAGTTAGTACTGTAAACTCGCCAGATTAGCTAATATCCTTGCTTAAATAGAAAGGAGAATAATGATTTCTTGAAATGTTTGGCAAATACTAATCTGGTTGCCATTTACTAATAGTTGAATACAGTTAAATTTTTCTAAAGATATTCATTACTTAATATTAGATGATGAGTAATCAAATATTTAAAATGTTAAACAACAACACCAATACAACTAAAATGCTATCTTCACAAACCTCTTGCGGCAACACTATTTAAATTAGTTTCACCATTTTTTTGTTCTTGCAATTATTAATTATTTTTTTTTATGATTTCATTCTGTGATATTTTGTTTTATCCTACAATTTTTTTATTTTATTTAATGCAGATAACTTTTTTCTTTTATATTTATTCAAACAGTTTTTTTATCTCATTATTTTCTTTAATATCTAAAAATGTCTCTCATTCGTTTTATCCTTACTTGTTTTATAGTGTACAACAATCATTGCAACATTTTCATCCTAACCTTTTGGTTGATATTTCTTTTCTGACCATTCACTTAATATAGAATAATGTCAGCATATAGTTATTTTGCATGTTGATTTTTTATTTCAAATCGATTTTTGACATATAATAATTTGAATTATTTCTTTGTCTTTTTATTTTGACTGAAAAACTATAGACTTTCCAATCATAAAGATATCCATTTACTGACAAAATAAGTTATAATAATTGATTTTTTTAACACCTGCTAAATTCTTAATTTATTATCTTTTAACATTTTATTTAATTCACAAATTGATTTTTGTGTTAGGTAAAACATCTATTATAAAGGACAATAATATTTTTCAAGAGAATAATAGCATGATCAAAAAAGAACATGTATTTTAATTATTTTGAAATATGATCCTGCAAAGTACAAAATTAATAATATTCTTTCTTTTATCTATTAAAGCAAACTCCATTTAACCTATTGCAGGAGTAATATACCTGTCTCATTTTTAACCACCCATGATTAGACAAATATGATATAAATGTAACCAATAAATAAACTAAATCTATATAGTTTATATATATAACAAGATACTATTTTATTATATTCTCACACCAAAAGCTTTCAATATATTTATTTATATTATTTTATTTATTTTTATACTTAGCGCTTTTCGAAGGAACGAGGCCTTATTTTCAAAGCTATAGATAGATAAATTCTATGACATAAATGTAAATTCATTATTATAAAGTGCTGAAACTTTTGAAATTATTCAAACGGTCATTCCTTCGATAATGCACTATTTTAAATATAATTTAGATACCTGCTTATTTGGATTATAATATCAGGCACACAGACCCAAAGTGTCCCGGCCTACCACGATTCGTGTGGTTTTCTGGTGTATATAGAATTGTGAATGCAAACCCTTACATCTAATGCAAGTTTTAAACCTCCACCGGTATATGCTGAAATTTATAATATTTAAGAAATAATATTTCAGAGATTGATTTCTGGTTTGAAACAATTTCAAAAGTTTTCCAATTTTTATAATAATAGATTTATACTTATAAGCATGTTTGTCTAATTGTATGTTAAAATGAGACACCCTGTCTTTTCCCAAGAGGTTAAATAGATTTGTACAATTGAATATTTGATTATAATGATCGCGTCAGTTGCCAGACTCAAAGTCCCAATGCAAGCAATATCTGTAAGAGTTGTATATAGAATATATGCTCTAAAACTTATGATTTATTTAAGTTTTTAAACTCTTATCAGTGTATGCAGTGGAAATTTATAATATTTAAGAAATAGTAAATAATATTGAGATCGACTTCCAAATGTAATATGTGTCAAGTTTTGATTTTTGGCGGGCGACCTATATTTTTTTTTACTTGATTTTTTAGTAAATTTATTGTAGGTAATAAAATAGTTTTAAAATAAAGACCTACATTTAACCTGGTTACCGTGTGTAATTACTAGTACGGTCCTTTACGTTTTAGAACAAACCAGCGAATACTGTAGTTTTATTAAGTCAATAGTGACATAATTAGCAGCAATGGATTTCTCATTCACTTTGAAACCTATTTATTGCCTAATTTTTAATAGAATTTATTTACCGCCTAATTGCACGTTGCTCGATAAATCGCTTGTATTTCATTGATTTGTTAAATATGATGGCTGTGTTGACAGGCATATATATGAACAACAGCTAACCTAACCTGCTATCCAATTCAATTAGAGAAAATAAACCGATATTTTTACAAACTTAGCAATTGGTTTAAGCCTTTGCGACACAATACCTCCTTTTATTGTTCCTTCTTGCCGGGCTTCTGGACAGCTTTTGTTCTGTAATGGTAAAGTTGCCGGTCTTTTTGACTTTGCAATCCTGTTAACATTTATGTCATAGTTTTATTAATGAATTCGAGCAGTGTTTTTCTCAAGCCAATACAATGAGAGGTCATCTTAGCTGACTCTGTGAAGCAAGTAGTTGGTTGCTGACGGTTGTGGTTCGCCTCCGGACGATGCTATGACATATGGTAAAAAAAGAAGTAGGCACAATTCTGTTATACCATTTTGCATTATCAAGATTACCGTGGTCTGCGAAAATGATTTTCAGCCATACGATTATACACAGGTTAGACATAGCAAATTGTCAGAAATTTTTATGTTTTGTTTTGCTTTACTTTTCTGATAATTATTTGTAAATTTTCAATAAATATTGATTTTTTTTTCAATCGCTGTTGATTAGTCACAGAGAAGATGACTGTTGGTTTTAGAAGTAAATGGATTGAAAACATCTTTAATAGCAAATATGTGATTAATGTCAGTCAAAAATTATTTTCAAAATATAAGCTGTAAAATAAATTGAGATTCCAATTACTATAAATCTGTAATATAAAAAATACAACTGTTTACAAAATAAAATATTAATTGCAGTTTTTTTTTTGTTATATTTATTCTAGAAAAATCAAATTTAACGTTTTTCTAAGGATATAAACAGAAATCTTCCTAAAGTTATAAATAGCTCCATTTCATAGCTAAGTTGTGGAATATTAATGGGTAGTAGTTCCTCAAAGCTAAATACAACAAAATATTTAAAAGAAATGATTACTAAATGTAGATGATTGATTAAACCTTTGTTAATCACAATTCAAGGTCATATTGTTATGTCATGCAATTTTTAAAATTAAACTTTGTTTTCTAAAAAGTAATTGAAATTGCTATAAATATCAGTTATTGTTTATTTAGCAATATTTCTATTTTAAAATATTTTCAAGCTTTAAAAATAAAGCTAATAATAATTATTTAAAGTATTAGAACTGATGTGGAAAATTAACGAAAGATATAGCTTATTTAGAAGAAGTACTTATTGTTAATAAGAATAAAATGTTGAGCCATTATCTAATATTTATTATTTCAGTAAAGCATTTTTATAGAAAATTTATATGCATATAAAATATAGGTAAAAACAGTTTTAAATAATTCGCACATGAAAAATCTCTTCTGCATCCCTTAACAGAAAACAGTGTTCATGATAACCACTATTTCCAGGCAGTGCACATCATATTATTATCATTATTTCCGTAACTTGAACTGTGATTTATTATTTTTAGCTAATACAATGAAGAAGAAAACAGTCGTAACCTTGTTTGATAGTGATGCAAAACGTCTCAACAAAAGAATAAAACTTTCTCTGAAGTTTACCACATAGAAAAATCTGTTTAGATATCACTGGGAAAGCCAATTTTTAATATCGTTAGCAATGAATTCCCATACATTTGTGGATTTCACAGAAATAAATATAAACAAATGATACCATATCACAATGGTTTAGCTTCCTTGATATTCTTCCCAAAATAACCTTGAAGTCATTTATATGTTTAATTAAATTTTTTTCAGAAAGATGATTATTCTTCTCTTTGAAATAATCAGTTGGCTTCTTATATATTTAATTAAATGTTTTTTTAGGGAAGATGATTAGCATGAACAGTTCAATCAATCTTGGTTATTGCGTTCTTTAGCTTAATTGCTCTGTTCTATCTTTAAATCTTTAAGAATTTCATTAAGAAATGTTTGTATTTTTCCATGTAATTATAATCTTTTTTTAAAATGAACATTTATTATTTTTGTACTATCCATTAGCTGATGTATGCCACTTGACGGCATTGTTGTTGCTATAAAAACAATTCAAATGTAATGTTACTAACATATCCAATTTGATTTTTTTCATAAGTACGCCTTTAATTTTTTCTTTTAGTTTTTTTTTAATACGCCTTTAATTTTTTTTTCTTTACATTAAACACTTTTTTATCATGATATAGTCAAACTTTTAGTCAGAGTTCCACAAAGTAATGCATTTTTATGTTTTTGCATACATAAACAATGTCGAATGAATGTTAATGACTAGAATAATATTCCTATCATCACTAATGACATTAATATCACAGCTTTTATAATCTTGATAAAGCATATCTGGCTATTTTTAGACTACTTTTTATAGCGTATATTAATATTTAAAAAGAGTAAAGAAAATTTTTTAAACTTAATTTTTATTTGATAATCTTTTGACCTAAACAAAATTTCAAAGTAACTCAAAATTGATTTTATTACATTGCGTGTCAACAAAATTAAAGGATTCAGTCTTCAACCTAATCCTAATTATTACTTTCAGTGTAGTATCCTTGCACACATACACATACACAAGAAAAAGAATTTAAAATAAAGAACAAGAATTGCTGCATGTAATTTGAAGAATGTACTATAAATACAAAAAGGTTTAATTGCAGCTGCTTTCTTAAAAAATCTCTTATTTCTGTATTTCCCAAAACTTAGGGGTTACATACTAAGTTTTTGCACAAGCTTGATTTCGGTGATTAAGGTAATAAGAATTCACTGTCTATTTTATTAATTGCTTATTTTTTTACATATATTATATGACAAGTACATTATTTATAATTTTCTTTTGCTCTAATTAATTACCAAGATTATACTAAAAATCACAGAAGAAATTTCTTATTCAACAACAAATTATATAAGTAAAAACAAGTTTTTAATTAGTCATATATTGGAAAACAAAGGCTTCTCCAGCATCCCACACGAATAAACACAGTAATAAGAAGTTGGTGCATCACCCAAATGATTAAAAGGTTTGTGTGATTTTTCTCCTTGGATTTTTTCCAATTAGTGTTAGTATTCACACGCATACACTATATGACTTAGTTACATTTTTAATTTAAATATATAATTTCATATATTTCATTTCAAAAATATTACATTACGGATTAAAACCAGATAAGAGACAGGAGGAAGATAGAGAGAAATACTGGCACAAGAGAGAAGGGGAGGGAGAGGAAGAGGAAAGAAGATAAGAGACATTTGGCTCAGAGTAAGTTTTTTATTTCAACTTTTAATGATAAATGATGCTTTTTATATAAAAATTGCCACCATATAATACATTTGGTTCTACTATTATTCGTCTTATATTTTATATTGATATAGATTATAAAAGGTATTTAATTCCTATTAAATATTTCACTGTTAATTTATGCTTTAATATCAAGATATAAATGTAAGATAATACCATTTTTAAAAATATTTATAATGTAATAGGGAGCATAGATTTATAGATGGCCTACAAATTATCGTTGATAATGTATAATGATTCTCATTTTTCCAAGAAACTTTATGAATTAGTTAAAATAGTAATTATTTTAATTTTCATAAAACTTAAGAAAATAAACAAATGCAGATGAGCCGAAAGCTTATTTAGATTTTTCAAAATGATGTGGCTTTTGTTAACAATCATCTAAAATTTAATAAATGAAGACTTGCCAAACATAAGGAAAGTATAGAAACTAAGAATAATGTTATAAAGGCTAAAGTATTGTCCAATGGTTTTCAGAAAAAGAAAATAGAAGATTAAGTAATCATGAATTAGAAATTAATACTATAAATATTCAAGGATTTTTCATTTTAAAAACAATCATTATAATAAATTGATTAATTTAATTTAATAATTGCTAAAACAAGATCATATTAATCAAACAATTAAATTTGAATGAAAATACTAGATGAAAAACAGTAGCGTTATAATTAAAGATAAATACTGAAAGACTACAATATTATTTGTAGTTTAATAATTATATAGGAAAGATGAGCAAGTAAATTAGAATGTCATAAATTAAAAATGCATTGATTAAATTATTAATACAGATGGAACATAATGGATAAAATTAATTACAGAATTGGCGTATGATGGATTACTTATGGTACAATTTCTAACTGTAAGAAAGATGTCGTGGATCATGCCAAAGATTTTTAAGATGTGTTAATCAATGCTACTTATAAATCTGAATCTGATATTTAATAGAAAGCAACACATAAGATATAGACTAATGGGAAGTTTGAAAATATATAGACTGGTATTATTGTAGAAAAATGGCATATTAGAGAAAAACAGTTTATCACTGACATCGAAAGAGTTGAAAAACGAATGAAACTAGAATAATAAATACAGTTACTAGGAAAAATGACAGTAGATGGACCAGTTGAGTTTAATTTGACATTAAGAGATTATTGGAGACTTGAAAAAGATAATTTGAGATGAAATGAATGAGATTAAAGACATTTTCTGAGTAGTTATTGATTGAAAACTGAATTGAAGTTTTAGAGATGTCATCATTAGTTGTTTGAAATTGATGATATATGTCCATTAGATAATGAAAATCTTTATCTTTACGCTAGAATTATGTGCTATTGAGTATGCCATGACAGTAAAGAAGTTGGTTTAGATTGGAGGATTAATTTTAAATATAAATGGTGTAAAATAAATAAATAAACCATGATGATAATTTTTTAGATCTAAACATATTTAAATTGTTTACAGGCGTAAATATTATAATAACAATATTTATAATTATTTGACTTCTATTTATTGAGTGCAACGATTTCTACAAAAAACGAAAATATCTCTTGCTTTTGTCATTTGCTAAAAAGTTCAAACCATTATTTTTGACATTAATCGGACTTGAGTTTGAAATTCACTACCTCCTCATTTGTTTGAGAACCGGTTTATTCAAAGTACAAGAAGCTTATTGCAGCCATGTATAGGTTTTATTCTTGATTTTTTAATAGTGAAACACAGATGTATACATTTCTATTTTTATAGCCGATGTGCAAATTGTTCTTTTTTTCACACGCGATAATACATATGTGATTTATATTATTCACTGGAGTAATATATATTGTTGCAACTCAAGACTATGTGCCCAGATGTGACAGTAGGACCTCTACAAATCTTAACACAAGATTGAAGGTTTAGTCTATAGAAGAACAGTATGCTTGATTTGATCATACAGCAGAATATATATTTACACGGCTTATAATGCTAGTTTTATAAATCTTAAAATTACTAACAATTAAAATATCATTAAAAGATGAAGTAATTGGATGTAAGCTATTGATTAGCTGCATTAGTTTAATATTTTGTTCCATAAAATGGAAACAATAGTAGTATTTTGCTTTTAAAAGTCAATGATTTATTTTTATTTTTATTATGAAAGTTTATTTCACACAATCAGTATTTGAAAAACAACACGCACCATAAAACATGCTTATCCAATTCAACACGAGCTGGAACTCACAAAATGTACTTCAAAACCCAGTCAAGCTTCAAGACCTAAGTCAGGGACCAATGGATCGAACCCACTTCAAGCCCCAGACTGAAATACCTAATGGATAGACAATAGTGATGTCACACGAATTAATTTCATCCTAGTTCGCTTAATAAATCGGAGTAGCAATAAGACTCATGGACTTAATATATAGAAAACAACTTAATACTAGAGTTCCAAAGATAAAACTATTATATTAATTTACAGTAGCTTTACTAACGAAACTTTGGTGGCAATTAGTGAATCACTGATTCATTAATGAGACAGAAACTGATATATGATGAATTATAAATATATTTATTAGACAATTTGAGATGTATTTTGATGTAACATTATTTAGCGCAACGTGCAATGCAGGCATTTTATCGCCATAATATTTCTGTGTCATTTGAATAATAATTGATATTGCCACAACAGGGTTTGTTGTTATTATTTAATGGAGCTAAATATCATGTTATATAATTAATCACTGTATTTACTTATTAGTTATAAAGTTTTTCATCATTGGTCTTATACATATAACATGAAATCAATCCCATCGATGAAATTTAATACTTGTGATTATAATAAATTTTAATATTAAATATGCGTTACAAATAACTTGTGACAGCTTTAGACCAACGTGTTTTGAATAGAATGAAGTTCATCGCTGGTTGAAGTAAGATTGCATATTAGGGAGGCAGAGTTGGATTACAATGCATTTTACTAATACAAGCAGTGCTACAAAATATAATAATAAAGTTGCTCATGATTAGTAATAGTTTTAGGTTTTGTGACCAAATAATCAAGCCTACCCACAAATCGAAGTTGTCCTGCCAAAGTTAAAGTGAAACCTTTATTCAATAGTTTATAAGATATGGACGATGTGTTAATCTGCCTTTAGCTCAGTCTTAGCCAGCACTACCTAAAAGATAAAAGATGGTTGATTTACCATGGCTCCATCTTTAATATATATAAAAAACAGTACCAGAAAATATTAATGACCAAGCATCTACTCAAGCCGAAGTATATTATAAATTAATACTATACATCAAAATGAACACTAGTTTATAAGTCGTGACTAAAATATCAACTTTCTGCAAGCAGAAATACGATATGCTACTGACGTAAGCTGTTTACAGACAGACAACCTTACTTTATCCTTGCTCAATCCTTTTAATATCTATAACTAAACTTTAAAGGAAAGTATATTTATGACTTACAAACACTTTAATAAGAAAAATATACTTATGATTATATCTAAAAGGTGTTTTAATTTTATAAATATTAATACCAAAGAAAATTTGATTTATAATACATTTTTATATTTTTATATACGACAACAATAATTCAGCACATAAAGGGCTACCATTATTTATAAATTGTTTGAATATGGATAAAATGACGTTTATAATAAATAATAATACGAAGATTTTGAATAAATTTTAGAAACATATTCAGTAAATAAATGCACGCTGCTTGAAACATAGTAAAGTACAATTAATAATTAAATACAAAAAGAAAATAATATAATCAGCAGTGATTAAATTATATACAAAATATTGAACCATTAAAGAAAATCGCAAAAGTATTACATTTTATAGAATTCAAATACTATTTAGAAAAACAATTTAGAAAAGAGTCCCGTAAATACGAATAATAAAGAAATATTAGCAAAAGTATTTCATTTTATAGAACTTTAAATATTATTTAGAAAATAACTTTAAAGAGTTTACAGTTGAATTTAAGAAGTAACCCGTATTTTGGTAAAGAAAACAATGATCATTTTGTAGTGTATACAGAGCCCATGCATTTTAATCACATTAAAACAAATCTCTATAGTTGAACCGGAGATAATTTATACTGGCATGAAGGTTTAGTTCTTTGGTGCAATGGCGGTGGATCTTCAATTTAAAGTGGCAGATGATTTTAAAAATAGTGTTTCTGTAGCTGGACGGAAATTGGAAATGAAGGCAAAGTCCCTTTTAGCTACTTCCTACCTTTATTTGTATGCTTGTTAAGTTGTTTGCATTGATGGATTAAACTTCTTCGTATTCCATCATAGGGGAACATCAGTGAAATTTTTGCCCGATTTTACTAAGAGGCGAAAATTCAAACAATTTTCAGCTTGATAGTAAGCAGCTCCTCAAAAGCTAAAGATGAGTATATATATCTTCCCACTTAAAATATGGTTTATTTATATATATTTTTCTCTTTACCAAGCTCTTAACACCTTTTTGGAATTTTTGTTTATTTTAATTGTAATTGACTTTTAATTAAAACAAAAATTTATATAATCCAATTTCTACAACAGATAATCGCTTCGTAGGTGTTATATTTAATTTACTTAAAAATTATTCAGATTTCTACCAATTAATTTCCTTTCTAGGTGTTGCAAAATGCCAAAGCTAGCAGTATGAACGTGTAATTTGATCAATGATAAAGTCTTTTGTTGAAAACAAACAACTGCTAAATCTGACTACTTTATCCTGGCAGTCATTGACTGATTTCTCGTTTATAATAAAATTTCATTTTTAATTATAAAACGGATGATTTTTATTTTGAACTTTTAAACATATTTTCTCCATTGTTTATTTAAAAACAAATTTAAAGAAATACTTGTTTCAATTATATGAAACATTAAATCAGAAAAACCGTATGAGAATATATCTTAAAGAAAAGTATTTTACATTATTTTTACTAAACTTAAAACATACATAATAATCAGCTGTCAAAGTGTTCCGGCGTTTAAATTATCCAACTACACAATTAATATACATCTAATATAATTAAGAAATTGACTGATAAATTACTAAAACATTTATGAATAATTATGAGGATTTCGATACCATAATTTTATCAAATCCAATTATAGCATATTTATGTAAATGTGGATGATGCCCTTCAAGCGGCTGATAACAAAATTTTACCTCTCACTTAGTATATGGGTATTTTTTTATATTTAAGATAGGTTTGAAACTGAATTAGACAAGTAGGTTTATTAGGGTTGAGAAGAAATCGAAAGGGGATTGGAGGTTTCCATTTCAATATTTGGGATTGGTTAACTGCTTAGGAGTCTACAAGATTTCCAAGATCAAAATGATTTGTTTGTTTTGATCAGGAAACCTTAGTTACCGAGTCTGTCATGTGCTGTAACTATAAAACATATTTGAGCATTACCTGAGTTTAAACAAACAATGTGAATATTAACCACAGTGCCAGTCATAAACTGAAGGTAATACCTGCCACCTATAATATTTACATAAACTTATTATAACAGAAAATTTATATCTTAGTCTGATTTTTGTTTTAATACACGCGGATCTGATATGGATTTATGGAGAAAATATAGATATAATTTCCTCTACATTTTGAATGTAAAAAACTAATTTTATGAAAGGAAAGAGTGTAAACAGAGTTATTTCAATTATGATGTCATTTTTTTTTTTT